>CAUYON010141396.1:0-70774 GCA_963573935.1 Arctocebus calabarensis
CATAGGGCATGATTCATAAACATTCAGAAATGTTTTCATCGTACTGTTACAGGTAGCCTTCATGGCATTTTCTTGATCACTATATAAAGACATTGATAATCTACATTTAATAAGTTTCCCCAGTACCCTGCTAAGATGCACCACCCATTGATTTTTGACTATATTTAACATTTCAATGTTTTACTTTTAGAAGAGCTGTCATTTATAATAGTAAATGTTTTAATAATAATATAATCTAAGGAGAAATGTTGTAAAACTAAGATATTAACTTCAAATTTAATATTTCCTTTCCCTTTATCCCACAGATATGGTTTATTTTTCAGCCATGTACCTAAACTGCATTACCCTTTTCCTCTTTCTCTACATACTGACTTTTACTTCCTAAGCATCATTTCACCAAGAAGCCTTCTATGATTTCTAAAGTGAATATTCCCGGATACTCTGTGCCTGCTATCACTAAATAATTTGCCACTCTGGATTATTGTTTTTTGACCCTAGATGTGTTTTGAACTACTAAATGCATAACATCTAGCATCTAGTTATTGCTAAATAATTGCTGAATGAGTGAATGAATAATTGAATGAGTTTTTTAATACATTTATGAATTTGAAAACTTAATGTAAGGAATTCACCTAAAAGAGGTTACATCAGGCTGAAATGACTGAGAAACACAATATGTATTCATTACTTCTTGACCAATTTCTCTGGGAATTTTTTTTCCATAAAGAACTGTTCCAGAATATAAGGATTGCTATTTAAAGCTATAACTTACAAATATGAAACAAAAAAATGTTTCCCAGGATCTCATCTCACTTCTTTCTTTTTTCCCCCATAATTCCTTTCCTTTCCTTCATCCTTTAAAGTGAACAGATGGGCTGTTCCAAAGTTTTGCAAATCTACTTGCTGAACATTCTTACAGACTAAGCAGCAATTGAAAATGAAATCCAACAGTTGTTTTACTGCTCTCCCATCAACTGGAGCAATAAAGTGATTCCACGGGAGAATTGTTGCCACTAGACAATGTGGTAGTGCCATTTCCCATTCCCTTTTACTGTCATACATGATAATAGATAATTTCTTCTTATTTTTTCTTCTCGTATCTTCTGCGTATCACAATGATTTCAAATTCTTTTAGCAGAGGAAACTTTCTTCAAAAATTATCTCATGTATAGTTCTAGTTTCAGAAGAGTAGAATTCCTCTGGGTGGCAAAGGGGGCGATGTGGAGGGGGGTTCACTCTTGTCGCCCTGCCTGGAGCCTCAATACTGATATCTGAGATGTATTCAGGGAACACAGTTGCATAACTACTGGGCTGAAAGTTTCGCCGTTCCCTAAGGAATATCTGACTTTCTAGCTGACATTTAAATCCAAAGTCTGCTTTTCTATGGCAGGACTTGTTAGGCTTCCCAGTTGTGGCCAATATCTCAATACCAACAATCGAAATATATAATTTTTGTCAGTTGATACAATGAAAACATGGCGTCATCCTACGGTTGGTTTGTTTTATAGAAGATCTCTGAACTGTGGGGGGGTTTTCCTGAAAATAACTCTACAGATTTAGAACAAAAATAATAGAGGTCTAGATAATTTAGAGGATTAATGCAAATGAGAAATAAAGAAATATACCTCGAGGCCAGTAATCTGAATCCTTGCCAGAACAATAATAACCAAAACTGTCAGCCTCTGACAGCTTTCTGATAGATGGCAGAAAATGGGGTAGAGCTTTCTACCTAGTTCACATTATGCAGGTGTCAACATTAAAAAAATATCGTAATTGGCACTAATTAAGACCACTGTTGGCAGCTTCAGCAAACAGGCCAGACATTGAGTGGGCAGGAGGCTGTGCTTGGCCTCTAAGCCCTGAAGGTCATGGCAGGTCACTGCTGAATTGCATTAACAAAGCTAAGTTATTCTTACTCTTCTAATTTTGTAGAAAGAGAAATAAATTTTCTGTTGCAAGCAAAATAAGCAATTCCAGTAAATCTGTAATTATACATTTATCACATACATTGAAAGGCCAGCATCAGGACTATAGATGGTAACATATAGGGCTGCAAGTGTGATGTATCCTGTGTGTCCCTGTGAGAAAGCAAAGAAACAGGCTCACGGACACAGGTCTGCACAGTTAACATCCCAATTCATCATCAAGTCTGTGATGGGCCTGCGCACCGGATGACCATGCATTTTGCAATTAAGACTTGTTGCAAATGCCTTTATTATGGCCTTGCTGTTTCAATGTGATGCATGAGTAATATTTGCTACCAGATCTATCTGTGATTTTCATTTTGTTTGCACATGAAAATAAGTTGATGATTAAACTTACTGTCTTAGGATTCCGATCCTAAATGGTAATTTTGTATTTTTTTAGTGATGATAAAATTGTCTGCATAAAAGACTTTCTTTGGTAAGGGAGAGTAAGGGTGTGGCTATGTAGGCTAATGAATGTGGAAAAGGAGCTTGAGGTTGGTTTTCGATAAATGTATTTGCAAATTCTCCAGTTTTACAGACACACAATCAATTTTACATTCAGACGCAGGCCTGGCTTGGAGGGTGGGAGGAAAATAAAGCTCTGAAGTGGGGTACCTAATCATACGAAGGTTTGCAATTTTGTTAGGAATAATAGAGAGGCAATATTGGGAGAACTGTGGGGTTAATGAACACGGATGTGGCTTTCATGTGCAAATTTCTTTTGATTAGATGAAACAACAATTCCCAGAGTTGGGACTGGTGTCCACACACTCAGGCCTTCATCTGCATGGAAATGGCTTCATTAGAGGCCAGATCTGCATGCACAGATGAGCTGTGTAAGGCCCTCAAAGGGTCTCTGCTTCGTGAGCCACTTTCTCACTGTGATTCTTTCCTGTCCGAAAATCGGTGGTATATTTCTCCTTGTGGCTAGAACTGTTGAATAAAGGGAGAACAAAAAAAGGGTGAGAATGTTGGACTGTTTACTTATTTAGCCTCTTTTCCTTATTCTTATAGGCTGCAGATTGGAAACATATCCCTTTCTATTTCCAAGTAAGCAAACTTCCTCAACTTTACTTTGCAATTATAGAGGTTAGTGTTTTTGTATTTTACCGTGTATTAAATGCTGACAGGAGAACGGCTTTTGGAGGATCAAGGGCCTCACTGAATTTACAAAGAACTTGGCTGTCTGCTCCTTCTACCTAGGTTGAACAGGACCTCTATAACTCCCGACTTTCTTATGATTCAAGACTTCAGACCAAGGAGAACAATCTTTTTTGTAAGATAGAAAGGGAAATACATGTGCTTAATATTTGCTAATGACATATTAAAGTTTTGTAGTTTAATTTCTATATTTAGGTGTAAATTAATTTCAAGTTTTTTTTTTGTGTGTGTGTGTGTGGTGTGAAGTAAGAGTTCAGTGTTTTGTTTTCTATTTCTGAATATTGAGCTATTCTAACACCATTTATTTTTTACTGTTTTGTTGCCTTAAAACTTATTAAAAGTGAAGTGAACATATTTGTTGGCTTATCTTTGGGTGTTTCCTATATTCTGTTGATCCATATGTCTTCTTTAAGTTGGGACCACATTGTCTTAATCATTGTACCTTTAGAGTAATCAACATATTAAGAGTCTTAAACTTTTCTCACCAGTATTTTATAATTTTCAGTGTTTATCTCTTATAAAAATGTTGCTTATTTCTCATACGTATATTGTTTAGACGTGTTTTTATCAGAATTTTTCAAAATTATATTTTTATTAAATCATAACTGTGTACATTAATGCATTTATGGGGTACAATGTGCTGATTTTATATGCAATTTGGAATGCTTACATCAAATTGATTAACATAGCCTTCACCTCACTTAATTATCTGTTGTGTTAAGACATTTATACTCTACTCTTAATAGATTTGACAGGCACCCTGCATTATGCACAATAAGGAGTTCCCAACAATTATCCTCCCCTCTCCTATCCCCTCATGCTCCTTTTCTCTCCTTCTTTCTGGGTTATAGTTGTGTTTTATTTGTATGACAGTGTGGGTGATTACGTATTGTTTTCATAATAGTACTGAGTACATTGGATACTTTTTCTTCTATTCTTGAGATACTTTACTAAGAAGAATATGTTCCAGCTCCATCCATGTAAACATAAAAGATATAAAGTCTCTATCTTTTTTATGGCTGCATAATGTTCCATGGTGTACATATACCACAATTTGGGGAACACTTCTCCACTGCTGGAGGGAATGCAAGCTAATACGTTTCTTTTGGACAGAAGTTTGGAGAATACTTAGGGAACTAAAAGTACACCTGCTGTTCGATCCTGCCACTCCTCTACTAGGTATATATCTAGATGACCAAAATCATTTTACAACAGAGATATTTGCACCAGAATGTTTACCACAGCCCAATTAATAATTGCTAAGACTTGGAAGCAGCCCAAGTGCCCATTGATCCATGAATGGTTTCATGATGTTTTAAATTTTATTGTTTTAATTTTTATTTTATTTCTAGGATATAGAAATATAAACTTTTTGTGTGTGTTGATCTGGCTAAACTCATTTATTAGTTTGTGAAAGATATTTTACTCTTACTTCAAACTTAAAATTATGAAATAAAGCCTTGGTTGTAACGTCCTTTTTGATACATTGGTGGTTTAGATTTGCTGATATTCTGTGAAGGCTTTTTGTGTCTATGTTCATGAGGGTGTTAGTGGGTAGTTGTATTTGCTTGTAATGTAACTATAATTTAACTGATTTTGGTATCAACATATGATTCCTATGTAGAATTTATTTAGGGATTTGTCTGTCTTTGTCAGTTTTCTGATAAATTTTGTAGAAGACTGGCATTCTTTCTTCTTTAAATGTTTGATGAAATTCATTAATAAAGACATCTGGACTTTTTTTATGAGAAATTTTTTAACAGAATTGAATTTTTTAACAGGTATGGAAATACTGAGGTTTCCATTCTCCAAATTAGTTCAGGCAATATGTCTTGTGAGAAGTTTCGTTCAAGTTTTGAAAATTATCAACACTTAATTTTGCATATCATTTTTATTATATTTTTTATAAAATCTTTTACAACCTATCTTTTATTCCCCATATTTTTTATTTTGTCTTCTTTCTCTGTCTTGATAAATATAGCAAGAGATTTTCCAATTTTTTTGGTTTTTGCAAGAGTCATTAATGCATTTCTCCATTGTTTGTTCATTTTCTGTTTTATTTGATTCCTCTAATATCTTTAGTATTTTCTAACTATATACACAATGGGTTCAATTTTCCCTTCCTTTTTAGTTTATTTGATTGAAAACTTAGATCATTGACTCTAAAGACCTTTTTCTAGTTTTTTTTTTTTTAATAATTTTATTGAATCATAATTATGTACATTGGTGCAAACACAGGGCACGATTCATATACATTCAGAAATATTTTGATCATACTGTTACAGATATCCTTTATGGCATTTCCTTGATCACTATATAAAGACATTAATACTCTACCTTTAATAAGTTTCGCCAGTACCCTGCTAAGATCAATAATTTTAAGCTTGTTTGTTGGAAAGACTCTCAAGGGGGCATATTTTTCAAAATACAGTTTACTAGGCCCTGTCCCAGCGCTGCTAAATTAGAATCTTCAGAGGAGAAGTCTGACTTTTTGTTTTCATAAATGCACACAATGGAGATTATTCTCATATTCATTTATAAAACAAAGCTCTAATCCAAACATAAAACCTAGCATAGGACTCAATCTTAAAAGGCAAGATAAGTAAGAACAAGAACCCCTATTCTAATACTTCTAAATTCATCAAATATCTCTTGCTAGAGTCTTGATTTTCTCAACTGTAAAAATGGAAACAATGATTATACTTAAGTAATGGTGTAGTAGTGGGAATTATATCAATGTTTGTAGTATCTGGTACAAAATGATATCAGCTGTGATTATTGCTACGCCAACATAATCATTCTTACAGAATGAGTTCAATCCTTAGAAATTATAGTCATTTGAAAAAAAATTACCTGCACTGGAAGATTTCAAACGTTATTAAAGTTGTCAGTACACTTAACTTGTGAAACAAAAGTGTGGTATACTCATGTTTTGTAATTTGTTTTTATAAATCTTGAAATAAAGTACAAGCCTTTTGGAAATTTTTTACTTTCAAAGAGTTACAGCACCACCTTGTGGCAAAATGACTGCAGAGCAAAACCAACAATTGATCAGGCTGTTAATAGGCATCACGGAACCAAGAAGAGCTTATACGAGTGAAGAAATGAAGGCACCTCTATGGATTTGGGCCAAAAATGTAAATAACTGAATGAATGCATAAACAAGTACATTTATAAACATAGAAGCAAAATTTGTGAATACAATTCTAAGTTGAGAATTTCAAATTTTTTAGAGGCAAGAAGCTGTCAGGTTAATGACTGGTCAGGTGCATCAGTTGCTCTCAGGACCTTAGAGAGCTGAGTGCCCAGATTTGAGCTTTGAACAGGCAGGATTATCAGGGAGTCAAGTGGAGACGTAGCGCTGGCTGTGTTTCAGAAACTCAGCATCAGTGGAACACTGGACATGTAAGTTTGCTGATGTACACTATAACATATTTGCACGTTTGGACTTGATACTAATAATTCAAATTTTACAATCAACTTATGTGCATTTTAAACATCTGTATAGAAAAGTAACTTTAGACTAATTTTACTCATGATATAAAGGAGAGGTATTTCTACTATAAAGGGGAGATACTATTGATATTTCTACCTCCCCTTTATATCATGACAATTTTCAAAATGATGGAACAATAGAATACCAGTGCAAAATTTATGAAGATTTTACACCATTTCAATTTCACTATTCGAAATGAATATTCAAAAATCAACTATTTACCCAATCTACCATTACTGTGATTCACACTGATACGAGATGTCTGTGGGACAGCAAATTATTTCTTTCTTCACTTTTCATCGTTAGATTTTACTCCTTATCAACTTATCTTTCTGACAAATTCATCTCATGGACCAGCAGAAATTACCTTAAAGAGCCATCTATTATAAAATAACTAAATGATTGCCAGCAAGCTCCTCAGCATTCTCCTGTTTTGCATCGAATAAAACTCCTCTTAACACACTTTGACTTTTTCTACTTAATTCTCACCCACAGGTAATCAATTATCACTCTATTAACATAGACGTCAATAATGGCTTCCCTAATCTACTTCGCCATGCTAGCAATCAGAAGGAGATTATCCCAAATAACAAGAGAAAGGGGAACATGTCTTAAGAGGTAATTCTTTAAATGTAGAGAACTATGAAAGTCTTAGAATAATATGATTTGCAATAATTGTCCCTTTTGAATATAGAAAGTTTAAACATAATAGTTTAAATATCCTTGGCTATGTTGTGTTATAAAACTTTGACAATATTTATTAAATATTTACTGAAGTTGTTTTAGATATAATGTACCAAGGCATCCACACATACTGTTCAAATTTTACATTGGAAATATGGTCGCCAATGAGCTCACGGGATAATAAGACAAAAAACCAAGTATTACAACAACAGTAGGACATCAAAGATACTACTGTGAAACTTCACAAATGAGAGAGCGCACTTTTGGGAGTGGTAAGTATCACATATCCGGTAATAGAAACTGTTCCGGTAATAGAAACTGTTCTCTCATCAGCATTGTCAGTATAACACTTATACTTATACTTTATCCTTCTGTATAAGCTGTCTATTAAATACCAAACAGAAATTATTTCCCAAATCTTCCTTCTCAGCTTGCACACTTCACAGATCACTAACAGAGAAAATCAGAAATCAAATGTGAGATGATGGCGTGTGTAAAAACCATTCATACTGGACAATGAATCACTGGTCAACTTTTGTTCGGCTTGGCCCATGTCTTTCTTCCATTCTTTTGCACAGTTTTCTTTAAGTTTTCCGTTCTTGGCCCCTACAGAAATCTCCATCACTCTCCACCTCTCCTTAGTCATTTTCTTGAGAAACTTAGTTATCAAATGTGCAGTTCCACAAATTGCATCCCCCTCTTTACCCGCTAATATACGTGCATGAGGGTCCTATTTTCCTCTATTTATACAGGGTTAAAGCAACCCCCCCTTTCTCTGTTCATTTTATTTCTCCCCATTTCTTTCCTCAACTTTGCTTCATTGTTTTTCACAGTCTCTTATGTATCTTTAATCTCTCTCTTGCTACTGATGCTCTTTGATAATTACTACTTGGTACAGTTTAACTTCTCCCACCCTCTACAAACTATCCCTCTCTGTTGACAACTTGTTACCTTGAGACTATACTGTTGATTAGTTCTGTTAATGTTTATTTTTCCTTAGCCATAGCCTACAATTTTAGCTCTTTTCTCAGCTTTTCTTTCTCCTCCTGCACACACTCCGTAGATAAACTTGACAGTTTTCCTGATTTTCTCTATCACCTTGACATTAAAAATAGTCATATTGAAAGTTGTCCTCTCCCTAAATTTCAAAGCCTCCTTATGCAGTTGTTTTCCAGCTTACAAACTAATCATTTCCTTTATTATTCACACTGAGGTACTGTCATCCAGTAGGCTTCCAAACACCACACACACACATGTATTCGTAACAAAATAACGAGGAAATTCTCATGAAAATTACAGTTCTCATTTCTGTAACTGGGCATGTAGTCATAGCTGATACTTGTAACTATCTTCTCCCACTACTCACTCTGTGGCCCCTGGATCTTTAGCAAGCAGTTCAGCTGGTTGCAGTTCTTTATCTGGCAGATGACTATAATAACTCAAGTCCTACCTGGTTTGAGTTATCATAGTTCTTTATTGACCTTAATTGTAGGGCTTTCCACTCCAAATTACCCTGTCTTGATTCTCAGACTCGTGAATTCTGAGTGGGAGAAACAGCACATATTGGATGCTTATACATATACAGCCTTCTGGAGAATATTTCTCCAGCTCTGGCAGGTATTGCTACCTAGCTGGTGCTGTAACCGACCTTTATAAGCAGAGAAATTTTAGGCCAAGTGCACAGAAGTCTAATCTGAGTAATAAAAGCAGGTCATAGTCCCTTCATCGATTCCCAGACTCAAGCCCTGCACAGACCCAGAGCCCTTTGAATGAAGGGAGGTTGGGTCCCCTTGAAGAAGGGCCCTGTGCTCTGTCATGAGATGTTTACTATTCATCTAGCTCCCAGCTCTTCCCCAAAGATATATGGCCTCATAATAGGGTAACTGTGCATTGGGGAAAAAGAAATAATCAGACCTCTCAAAGACAACCAGACACCGACTATAAAACAACACTAATTCCAGGAGACCTAAAATGTCACTGTTGTGTACTTGTTGGAATAGGGTCTTATGAGGGTCATGCGATCACTGGAGTTTTAGCTTATATTCATCTCACAGGGGGCCCAGTGGGTCTTGAAACCCAATCTGCAGTTCTTGATCCGGTTCTGGAATGCAAAATTCCAGAATGAAATAGACACATGCAGCAGCCAGCAGAATGCCCACATTGGTTCTCTGGCTGTGGAGTGAAGGTTAGTTTTGTTCAGTGGGAGGGGCCAAGGGGAAGCCACCAACACTGTATCTGCCTATGCAAATAGAAAATAAAAAAAAGGCTTGCAGATATTAGTGCCAGCGAAGGACTTGAAAGATGAGAATGCACTGACTTCTATCTCACTCTCATTCGACTCACCTCTTTAGCCTGTGTAAGAAACAAATAGATCTTGGAGAATGAGAGAGGATTATTATAAGTTTATTCAGGTGGTAGCATCAGTTGCAGCCGCTGTACCAGATGTGGTTTCATTGCTTGAAGTAAATTAACACATCCCCTAATACATGGTATCCCCCTAATGATCTGACAGTGCTTGTTTTCTCCACACTTGTGAATAAGGACCACTAGAAGCCATTTGCTTGTATCTGGCAAGGAATTACATCTACATCAGGGTTACATCAATTCTCCAGGTTTATGTCATAATGTAGTTTGCAGAGAGCTGAACTGTCTTTTTCTTCCATGATATCATACTGGTCCATTACAATGATGACATTATGTCAATTAGAGCCAGTAAGCAAGAAGAAAAACACTTGCATGTCAGAGGATGGAAAATAAACCCAACAAAAATTTAGAGGCCTTCAATACCAGTGAAATTTTAAGGAGCCCAATGTTGTGGGGCATGTTAAGATATCCCTTCCAAGGTGAAGAATATGTTGTTCCATCTGGCTGCTTCCATAACCTAAGAAGAGGCATAAGGCCTAGTGGGCCTCTTTGTATTTTATAGGCAACGTATTCCTCATTTGAGTCTATGTTTGGAGATGAAATATGGTCTAGAGATACATATGAATGCCAAATTGATAAGGGGTAGATATTTTTATTGTTGAGGATTCATTGAGGGTACAAGAAACCTGGTTACACTGATTGCATTTGTTAGGTAAAGTCCCTCTTATAATTGTAAGTCCCTCTTATAATTGTGTTTTGCCCCCCAAAGGTGTGTCACTCCCTGAGACCCCCACCCCCTCCCCTCTCTCTGCTCTTTCCTTCTCCCACTCCCTCCCTCCTTCCCTCTCTTATCTTCCTTCTTCCCACCCCCTCTCTCCTTCTCTCTTTCTCCCAGCTCTCCTCCTTCCCCACCCCCACCCTGTACTAGGTCATTAATTGTCCTCACATCAAAATTGAGTACAGAGGATTCATGCTTCTCCATTCTTGTGATGCCTTACTAAGAATAATGTGTTCCACTTCCATCCAGGTTAATACAAAGGATGTTAAGTCTCCATCTTTTTTAAGGGTTGAATAGCATTCCATGGTATACATATACCACAGCTTGTTAATCCATTCCTGGATTGGTGGGCATTTAGGCTTCCACATTTTGGCGATTGTAAATTGAACTGGATAAACAGTCTAGTGCAAGTGTCCTTATGATAAAAGGATTTTTTTTTCCTTCTGGGTAGATGCCCAGTAGTGGGATTGCAGGATCAAATTGGAGGTCTAGCTTGAGTTCTTTGAGGATTCTCCATACTTCCTTCCAAAAAGGTTGTATTAGTTTGCAGTCCCCCCAGCAGTGTAAAAGTGTTCCCTTCTCTCCACATCTACACCAGCATCTGCAGTTTTGAGATTTTATGATGTGGGCCATTCTTGCAGGGGTTAAATGATATCTCAGGGTGGTTTTGATTTGCATTTCTGTAACAATTAGGGATGATGAGCACTTTTCATATGTTTGTGAGGCATTTGTCTTCTTTAGAGAAGTTCTATTCATCTCTCTTGCCATTTGGTATACAAGATTGTTGGCTTTTTTCATGTGGATTAATTTGAGTTCTCTTAGATCCTAGTTATCAAGTTTTTGTCTGATTCAAAATATGCAAATATTTGTAGGTTATCTATTTGCTTTGGTTGTTGTCTCCTTAGCTGTACAGAAGCTTTTCAGTTTAATAAGTCCCATTTGTTTATTTTGTGTTTGCTGCAATTGCCACAGAAGTTTTCTTTATAAAGTCTTTCATATCTTCCAGTGTTTTTCCTATGCTTTTTTGAGGATTTTTATCGTTTCATGCCTTAAATTTAAGTCCCTTATCCATCATGAGTCAATTTTTGTGAGTGAAGAAAGATGTGGGTTCAGTTGCAGTCTTTTACATGTGGGTATCCAGTTCTCCCAGCACCATTTATTGAATAGGGATTCTTTCTCCCAGCTAATGTTCGTGTTCGGTTTATCGAAGATTAGGGGACTGTAAGAGTTAGTTTCCTTTGCTGGTTTTCTATTTGATTCCAAATGTCCATGTTTCTATTTTTGTGCCAGTTGCATGCTGTTTTGACCACTATGGCCTTGTAGTACAGCCCCAAATAAGGGAAGACTTTTGATGGTTAATTTTATGTATCAAATTGACTGAGACTCAAGGAATGTCCAGAAAAAAGCATAATTTCTGGATGCGCCTGCGATAGTGTTTCTGGATGAAATTAACATTTGAATCTATGGACTGAAAACAGTAGATTTCTCTCCCTGATGCAGGTGGGCCTCATGAAGCCGCTGAAGGCCTGAGTAGAATAAAAGTCGGAGTGAGAGAGAATCCTTTCTGTCTAACTGTCAGTGGGGATTGATTTATTTCTGTCTTTGATCTCAGACTCTGGGTAAAACTTAGGCCATCAGCTCTTCTGCTTCTCAGGCCTTCAAAGTCAGCTTGGAACTACACCATCTGCTCTCCAGCTTCTAGCTTGCCAATTGCAGGTCTTGTATTTCTCAGCCTCCATAACTGTGTGAGCCAATTCCCTATAGTAAATCTGCCTGTCTGTCACATCTCTCTTTTTCTCTCTCTTAATTGATCTGTTTCTCTAGAGAATCCAGACTAATACAGATTTAAAAGGAAAAGAAATAGAGCTTAGTATATCCAAATCTTCTCAAACATAATCTGTTATGTTGATTGGTAGAGATTTTTTTGATCATAAAATGCAGAGGAATATAGTATTGATACTTGCATTAGAATGTTTATTGCAGCTCAACTCACAATTGTCAAGACATGGAAGTAACTCAAGTACCCTTCAATCTTCGAATGGCTTAATAAACTGTGGTAGATGTGCACTGTGGAATACTGTTTGCCATAAAAAGATGGAGACTTTACATCTGTTGTGTTTACCTGGATGCCGTTGAGGCACATTCTTCTTAGTAAAGTGTCACAAGACAGAAAAGCAAGTATCCAACATACTCAATACTAATGTGAAACGAATGGAAAAACAACTATGCACCCATATAAGAGAGAGAAACACAAGCATACTCAAGTGGGAAAGGGAGAAGGAAGGTGGGTAGTGAGTTCTCACTTAATGTGGACAGTGTAGGGTATACAGCACACTGTCTGCATGAAGGGCTCAACCATAACTTGAAATTTACCTCATAAATACAATGTATCCTAATAATTTGTACCCTCATATTAATCTGAAATAAAAAACCAAAAACCAAAACAAAATTCCTGAAAACAGCCTAATTTCTGTTTTCCACAGGAACTGCATTAGTCCTTTTAGGACACCTGAGGTGGGTATTGGTGGTGTTGGAAGGCATAAGCATTGGTTTGGATTGATACCAAATATGATTTTGTTTTAATTGGGGGGCTCTTCCCATCTGCTACACTACTACACTCTTTGCTTAAAGAGACCTTTTGGGGAGAACAAAGTTTTCTACAAAATATTGTGAGGTGGAAGATGGGACGGGTATATTTGCATGGGGCATACATCTCTACCTATAGATCTGAATGGTCAGAGGAGAAAACGAAAACTAAAACACTTTAAATATAAATTTCACTATACGGACAGGGAAATGATGAACGTGGAAAGCCAAGGACCCAAAGCTGTCAGAAAAATTCAACTTAGCTTCATCAGTTGCTTAAAAAATAAAACATAAGTAGATTGCGGTGGAAAGGCTGTCATCTCTCTGGGAGTGCTGAAAGACTCTACATCTTCTCCACTTGGCTGGGAAGACCAGATCCTTCTTAGTGTACTTGACATACCCATGTAGCATTTATCAAACTGGACTCATGGGGCACCATCAGAGAGTGTGCGTCACAGAAGCTGGAGCAGGGCAAGTTTTAGCAACTTTAAACAGAGATGGAGCTGGAATTTCTAGTCTATTTCAACATTTTCCTTTTGTAGTAGGCTAGTTCTGGGAGTCAGTAATTCAAGCTAATATGACATAATTCATGCTTTTTGACCTAAAAAGGGCAATAAAAATAAGTAAACTGGTTTTCTGGGAAGAGATCAATTAGTAAGTAAAATATTAAACAATATTTTTTGAAATAAGATTTTTTTAAGCTACATTGTATTTGTCTTTAAAATGCTTGGGGATGCGTCTTCCCTTATCAGAATGAGCTACCTGATTGAGTCCAGAAGCTGAGGGAGAAAAACACTTCTTTCAATGTCAAGTTAACAGCACTTTTAAGGGAGAGAAAGTGACTTAAGTGAGAAAGACCCTCCAGCTTGATAAGAGTTCTTCATAATGAGTTGTAAACATCACTAAACAATCATTAATTTTGCTCTTTGGGTAAATGTCTTAAAATATATTATGTTGTACTTAAAAAAATTCCTGATTGAAAAACATTCAGGGACTCAAGGGGCAGTGATTGAGATGCTGAGGGATCAACCTCCACCATCCAGGATTGCTTGATCTCATTTCCTGACCTGACAATAGCTTCCATAAAAATATTTCACTTTACGCGGGTGTCAGGGATCTCCATGTCCAAATCAAGCCAAACGTCATGATGACAGGAAGCAACATTTCCTATAGCTGTCCCTCTCTCACCTTTTATTTTTTTGAGGCAAGATCTCTGTTGCCCAGGTTGGAGAGTTGTGGTGTCATCTTAGCTCACTGCACCCTCAAACTCTTGGGCTCAAGTGATTTTCCTGCCTTAGCCTCCCAAGTAGCTGGACTATAGGTGGGTGACACCATGCCCTGGTATTTCTTTTAGATACAGTGTTTCACTATGTTATTTAGGCTGGTCTTGAACACCTGACCTCAAGCTATCCTTCTGCCTTGCCCTCCCCTCCAAAGTGCTGGGATCACAAGCATAAGCCACTGTGCTCAGCCCCTCTCACCTTCTGACCCAAGGCTCTAACATTCAGTCTCAATGTTTCTGAGAACTGCAAGTTTGCATTTTTAGCTTTAACTTGGAAGGATTTGGTCCTTAGCCTCGTCTTACTGTGCATAGAAAACTGTAACCATCAGCTCAATTGGGTAATATTTAATATATTGAAGACAAAGTGGTACTTTCAATGGTGACTTTTGATAATGGTTTAGGTGGTAGTAATTATGATGATGGGCACTATGAAAATAGGACAAAGAACAGAGGAGAATATAAAAAACAAATATCAATAAAAAGGCAGCAAGTTAGATCGATTGCAAGGGAGGCCCTAGATCAATGAATACAGAATAATTTCTATCTTAATTACATATGTCAAATGTATCTAAGTCCTGGGATGTTTTTCTTCCCTGGGAGAAGACAATTTCATATTTCACTTTATGAGAGTATTAAACAGTTGCAAAGGCAGCAGGTCTGAGCATTCCTTTGAAGTATGTACTAAGAAAGAATTTTAAGCACTACTAAAGGTATGGCTGCACCATCATTAAAAGCTAGTATTAAAATTCAGGAATCAAAAGTATGTTTACACAAGGCTAACCCACTTTTCCTCCACACATTTAAGGAAGATCAAGCTATCTAAAATGATTTAGTTTAAAAGATAGTTTACTTGTTTACCCATCAACTAAGAAGACACTGGGCCAACATCATCCCATTTATCTTAGCATTTTTAGCATTCTCTGTAAAAATTTTTCAAAAGGGAGAACTCTACACATACAATCTCCTATTTTGTATAAGAAATATGTAAGTGAAATTATACTTAAAAATAGGGGTTAGTATTAGTCCAAATGGTATGGAATAAGATGTATATTGATTTGCAATTCTAAACTTAACTCCAATTTTTCCCTATAGTTGTAAGCTGTAATTGACATTCAATTTCTCTAGGCTACTTTTCCATACGTGATAGCGGGTTCTTGCAAATCGTCTATTCTGGGGGCTGTAGACGTGCCCCTATCAGATCTCCTTTATGAAAAACTTCTAGGGGGAGGGAAGTTGTCTTAGTGTGAAGTTTCAGTCCTTTGCCGTTCTTAAACCTAAACCAATTTTGCGTCCAGAATTTAGCCACTAAAGACATGATTGTTGGGACTCAAAAACAACACCCTAAAATAAAGTTTACAAAAGCCAAAGTTGTTCTCTGACCTTCTCCTGACCACTTGCCTTTCAGTCCCAGGCGCCCCCGCCAAGGCTAGTCATAGAAATCAGAATCCCTCTTCCCTAAGTGGGCCATCAGCTCCAGCAGCCCTGTTCCCCAGGTGTTCTGTTCCTCAGCCAGCCACAGCCATAAAACCTAAAATACTACATATTAGGGTTGGTCTGGTAACATGGGATGAGAAAGGTTAGAATAGTTTTAAAGAAAGAAAGTTTATTTTACTTCCCAAGGGAAGGGCGTGACATGAAAGAAAGAAGTGTAAGGTGTTTGGGTTTTATGGGGACAAAGAGAATGTGAAAAAAGTGATTGTTGCCAGCTGATACCAAAGGAGCTGTTAAACAACTGCATCTCTTTTTTCTTTTTCGTGTTTTCTGTGAGGCTGGCTTATCAGTGTCCTTGGGATGTAGCCTGGGAGAAGAAACTGGGGTGGGGAGCTCATACCTGTGTTGTCTGCTCAGGGCTATCCTCGGGAGGCTGAGGCAAGAGAATCGCCTAAGCCCAGGAGTTGGAGGTTGCTGTGAGCTGTGTGACGCCATGGCACTCTACTCTACAAAAAAAATAAAAATAAAAATAAAAAGAATGCAAACTAACTCTCAAGTAAAACAATTTAAATTAATCCACATGTGGTTAATCTTAAAGATAAGTAATTAAGCCCTAAGTAATAAAGAATCAGTTATATTTCTCTCCAAAGGGGCATTTATGTACTGTGAGTTTCCCCCTTTTTTCCTGTTAGTTTATTAGTAAAGTCATCCTATCACTGCTCTAACTTTCCTTCTTGTGTAAAAATCTGTCATAAAGAAATTTGTTTGAGGGTAGGTCCTGCTCTAGACCTAAAAGGGAGACATGCTGCCCAGAGGCCAAGAAGAATCTACACTGATGGGCCTGGCTGGGTTTCCCATTCAGTCTATTAGCAAGAGAGCACACCCACTCTGCCCAATCATATCTTTACATGACTGTCCACACTTAGTCAACCCTAATTATAAAAATGGACTATTTCCCCTGTATCTTTGGGTCTTCATTCTGAAGACTCTCTTGTACACATTAAGTTGTATGCATTTTCTCTAATGAATTTGCCTTTTGTGAGTTTTCAGTGAAATTTCAGAGGATAAAGGGGAACTTTCCAATGGCCCCTGTATGACCGTGTACATAGGGGGAACAAGTTGGCAATACCACAGCACAAACTGTAATGATTTCCCAAGTCCTTCTCCAAAGGGACCTATGAGCATTTACTCACAGGATCATTTGCTAGGGAAAAAGAAATACCAAGAGGACGATTGAGCGCAGAGTCTGAGTGCACATTGATACCTGGTGAGCCAGTGAGCCATCCTGAACCTCTAAATAGGGTGGTTATTACAGGGGTGATGTAACAGATGGAGTCCTGCTGAAGTCTAGCCTGGAGTGGACTCCCTGTGTTCACAGATGTATCTGGCGGTTGTTTCCTGGTTTCCATATACGTAATTGGTATCTTGCTTGGCATTTGGAACATTTCCCATATTGGGTCCTTGGACTTCTTGGAAAGATCAAGTGGAAACCTCTGAAATTATCCTTTTCCTTATCTACACTAAGTGAAATAAAAAAATCTCTGGGGGACAGGAAAGGACGGTAAAAAATCAGCACAACATCAGAGACCTAAAGTTTGCAAAGGTGTGTGACCCTAATGTATCTCTATTGAGTCACTATTCTTGCCCATGGAGGTTCTGAATGGATCCTAAAGAATAATTATAGACTATTTTTTTTTTTTTTGAGACAGAACTTCAAGCTGTCACCCTAGATAGAGTACTGTGGCATCACAGCTCACAGCAACCTCCAATTTCTGGGCTCAAGTGAGTCTCCTGCCTCCGCTTCCCAAGTAGCTGGGACTACAGGTGCCCACCACAACACCCGGCCATTTTTTGGTTGCAGTCATCATTGTTGTTTGGCAGGCCCGGGCTGTATTTGAACCCGCCAGCTCAGGTGTACGTGGCTGGTGCCTTAGCCTGTTGAGCCACAGGCGCTGAGCCTGATTATAGACTATTATCAGCTCCACTAAGTAACAGTTTCAGTTGTGGCTATTATACTTTGCGTGGTATTATTGCTAGCACTGACCATGAAGCTTTCAGACACACAGTGTGCAGACATGGACTTTATAAATGCATAATTTGGATAATTCTGATCAGAAAAGATTAGGGAAAAATAGTATGTATGTGGCATTGATATCAATATTCGCTTATAGTTTTTCACTAAAACCATATTAACTTTCCCAACCCTCTGTTGTAATGTTCCAAGAATTTCTCTGCTGGGTCCTTAGTCTTGGAAATTTGAAGAATGAATTCAAGGACCACCATGAGTACGAAAAAGGACAGAATTTATTATAGAAAAGGGAAAGGAAAGGCAAAACCTCCAGCACAGCAGTTGGGGGGGGTGGTCCCTGGAGGGTAGCCCATTATAGCTCTCTGTCTAGGGGATTATATGCTGCTTCTCTTTCCCTCAGTCAGGGGGTTTGGAGGAAATGGAATTTGTATCTAAATTATATCACAACCATTGGCCCCACAGGCCTGTGGGCAGAAGTTCATTTTAAAGCTGGCATTGTGTCAGAATGTGGTCTTGTTTGGGGACATTCTGTCTCTACCTGGGATTGGTGGCTTGGAAAAAACACTGATCAAACTAATTTCTGAGCCTGCTTGGGCCCAGAAAATGGGGTCTTTGTTCAGCCCTTAGGTGAAGGGGACCTGTATCAATAACATTTAAAATTGCTTTGGATCATCTGGGCATCTCAAAGATTATCACATTGATTTATTTTGTTGAGGACATTATGGTAATTTTGTCAGAATTAAAAACGGCTAGGATTGTGGAAGCCTTACTAAAACACATTTCAGAGCACTGCAATTTCAGTCAAGATTTTAGTGGTCCATTGGTCAGGGGCATTTGAGATATCCCTTGCAAAGTGAAAGACCAATTGATGCATCTTCTAATCCCTATCACAGAAGAGAAATCACAACACCTGTTAGAACTTTGTGGGTTCTGGCTGGAATACAGTGTGTACATAGAAATATACTCCAGTCCTTAAGTACAACGATAGGAAAGGTTGCTAGCTTTAAATGAATTCCAGAATAGAAAAAGGCTCTACAGCTGCTCCAGGCTGTGAAACAAGCAGCCCTACCTCTTGGGTCATATTAAGGCACCAGGCTCTATTATTATTGTAAATGTTAGTGATGGGAAAAGATGGAATGTAAGTTTATGGCAACCCCCAGTGAGAGAATCATAGTGTGTGCTCCTGGGATTCCAGAGCAAGGCCATGCCATCTGCAAGAGGAGAAATATACTCCATTCGAGAATCAACTCCTGGGATGATTCTGGGCCCTAGAACCATGGGGCACCAAATACATGTGTGTCTAGTTTGGAACTGCCCATAAAGAGCTGGATTCTTAGATCCACAGTGTCAGAAAGCCAGCAGGCTCAGCAGCAGCCAGTCATAAATTAGAAATGAGTCAGTTGAGATCAAGTTTAAGCAATAACTGAGGTCACAGGCAGGCTACATGAGTAGTCTGCCCAGACCCCCCTGTCACCCAGGATGACGAGTGCCCCCATTTGTTGTGACCATCTGAAGAAAGAGAAAAGTTCACATTTGATTTATGGGTAGGTAGGCTCAGTGTGAGAGTTTGGAATGAAAATAAATAACAGCAGACTTACTGTCAGCCTATTACACAATTTTACTTAATAATCACTGCAGAGAGAATAACCTAGTCTCCCACTCTGAGAAAGGAGAAGTGGCTCGAGGGGAAAACACATACAGGTGTGCTAATGGCCTAGATACCTGGCAAGGACAAAAAGGGCTGGGATAGCACGTGGATGGACACAGGACAGTCAGTAAAAAATTTCACAATTGTGCATTTGCAAAATCCATGCCTGCGTATCACGTACCTAAAGCCTTGATGGTCAGCTCTAGCAATAATATCACCTAGGGTATAGCGGCTACAGCCAGAACCATTCACTTGGCTGAGTTTATATGAAGATTCCTGAATCATAAGTTAAAGCTTGAGAGAAGGCATCTACCAAGGAAGATACGCTGAACAATGAAGTAGACACAGTGAGAAATAAGTGGAATGGCATAAATGGAACGGCCAGTGGCAACACTGGTATTCCTTGATCATGATCAAAGATTAAAATGCATTTATGCTTTTTAGTTCATCTTGAAATTATCCCTCATGCATTTCTATTGTGCTCAAAATTAAAAAAAAAATAAGGATTATGACAATTATATAACAAATCGTGGGGCTTAGAAGAAAACTATGAATACTGGAAATTATGATAAGTGCAGAGTGCTACTAATTGCAGTTTTGGGGCCTGGCAGTCTTCAGATTTAGTGGTAGTGATGATTAAGGGACAAAAGTTTCAGACAGAGGATCTGGAAGGCACTATGAAAGCCCTAATACAGGAAAGAGGATAGCCTTGAAGGAGGAAGAAAACTGACCTGTGGAGAGATGGGCAAGCTCTGTGGAGGTGCTCTACGTGAGGTGAGGCTGGAGCAAGAGGTGTGGGTTTGTAAGAAGCTTTTGGATCTTTATCAGAAAGAAAGCCTCACACCACTATAACATTTAAAGTTGTGGGGTGGGCCACGGGATGCTGAAGAATGAAGTTAGATTCATCTGGCTGCCTAGCAGGAAATGAGCAGAAGAGAGACAGTGCAAGTAGGGAAACTAGAAAGGAAGCATTTGTTACAGTTCAAGAGACTTAGGAAAATAAAAGGATAAAGTTTGTTCTGTTTTAGTTTCCTGAATTGCAGATGCAATAAAAAAGAACTTGGTGTCAAGAGTGATACCCAGTTTCTTGCCATGTTATGTTCAGATATGCATTTCAGATGGGTTGCGGGTGGCTGTGTGGAGGACGCAATTGAAAGCGGTAAGACAGCAAGGCCATGAAGAGGCTGCTGTGGAAATCCAAGTAAGAGTGGATATGATCTGAACACAACATAACTGAATTAAATATTCTAGGCAGCTGCAATTCAGTCAGCAAGTCCTAATTACCCGGTAAGAGGAAGTAATTCTGTAGTGCCTGGCTTTCTTTTAAATGTCTACAACAGCAGATTTGAGTTGCCTCTCTTAAAGGACTGTCTGAAGCATTCAAAGGCTCCAATCAATTGACAATAACAGTTCCTTGAATTTCACAGGTAGAGCAGAAAATCAAAGTAAATCCTTCAGCTCAACAGAATAAAGTCAACAGATGCTTTTAATCATTCAAAGCAGTAATATCATGTGAATAGGCAGAATTCATTATGAACTTAGAAACATATTATACCAGGAATAAAAGAAAAATGACCAATTTTTGTTAATCAATTATTATTTATGATTCAGCTATCTGCCCCTCCAAATATTTAGTATACTGAAGAAAATGGTAATCTCTAATTTCTTGAAACATTCTATAAAATAAAGAGACTCTTAAATGTTAGAAATATTAGAAATTAGAAATATTTGCACAATCTTAGAAATATTTGCAAAACTTTTAACTGATAAGTGAAAGACAAAACCAGGACTTCCTCTGCAACAGAATTTATGGCAGTTTATGCACTCTAATCCTGATACCTTATAAACCCCCCTTTCCAGCTCTTCCTAACCATTAAAAACTATCCTTAGCAAAATTTCTCAGCATTTCTGAAATAATCAATGGATTTTCACGACACTTTGTGTACAATATTTCCTTTGCCTTAAGTGTTTTTCTCTTGGTTCAACTAGTAAGTTCCTTCAAAGACTTTATTCACAGGTCCTTTTTATTTTCTTAATTTGTCAAGGAAAAGTTAATTATTCCATCTTCCTATTTTTAGTGTGTTTCTATTTCCCAGTCCATCAGTCTTTACCTTTATTTCTCTCTTTAACTATTACATATTCTACGTTCCAGTAATTTAAATTCAAGTTGTCCTGGTAATGCTGAGCCCTCTTGCACATGTGTTTTGTGTAATGCATCTGTTAAGCCCCACCTTAATTAAAATACACGTGAACTTTGTGTCCACTCTGTATTTTATGTATATAAATATATAAAAGGATATATATATATATCCTTGACATAGAAGCTCCAAGTCTAAGCTAAGGAAAGGCCATGGCAAGGCAGATTGATGTCACCACATTTCATCATTAGGCTGACAGGGGCCCTCACTGTGTCCACAGCATCTTTCTCGTCTTGCATAATTGTTCTTTCTCTATCTCCAGGATGCTTTGAAGCTCATCACTCTCATGTCTAACCTCTGTTAGCATCTTTTCCACTCCAAGAGGATGATCTCATACCTTATTTTACTGCTAAAGTTATAGCCAACAAAGAAATATCTTAATCTTTTCATATCCAACCTAAAGTCTGTCTATGTCTATACCAATACTCTGTCTTCTATTAGTAGTAGTACTTGGCTACATACTGAAAGTATGTGGTTAACTTTAAACATATTCCTAGACTTAACACGAGTGATGATCATTTAATTAGTTTGGGTTGGAGTTTGGGCATCCTTGGTTCTCTAAACTCTCCAGATGATTCTAATTAGTCAGGACTGAGCATTGATCATTAGTAAAATTTTCCTTTCTACTCTTACAGAGTAGTTGTTGATGAAATATTTACACTCCATCCTTTCATATCATAACCTGAAAGTTATCTATTCTCTCTTTTCTATATGTATGCACTTCCTTTCAAGTGCATTTTTCCCATTGGTTTTTCAATGTACTCAATTCTCTATGTCTTTAAAAAAATTTTTTTTACACCATTCAATATGATATTGGCTGTGGGTTTGCTGTAGATGATCTCTATTAGTTTAAGAAATGTCCCTTCTATGCCTTTTTCTTAAGAATTCTGATCATCAAAGGATGCTGGATGTTATCAAAGGCTTTTTCTGTGTCAATTGAGAGAATCACATGGTCTTTGTTTTTTATTTTTTTTTTGATGTGATATGTTATATTTATAGATTTGCATATGTTGAACCAACCCTGTAACCCTGGAATAAAACCCACTTGATCATAGGGTACAATTTTTTTTGTGTGTTGTTGAATTCTATTTGCTAAGCTCTTACTGAATATTTTTGCATTGATATTCATTAATGATATAGGTCTATAATTTTCTTTCTTTGTTGGATCCTTTCCTGGTTTGAGTAGCAGGGTGATGTTTGCTTCATAGAATGTGTTGGGAAGTATTCTTTCTTTTTCTATGCTTTGGAAAACATTGTATAATATAGGTACTAGTTCCTCTTGAAAGGCTTGATAGAATTCGGATGTTCGGATGTGAAGCCATCTGGTTCTGGACTTTTCTTTTTAGTGAGATTTTGTACTGTTGATGCTATTTCAGTGGTCAATATATGTCTAGTCAAGGTTTATAATTCTTTCTGGTTGAGTCTAGGAAGGTGGTATGCTTCCAGGTATTGGTCCATTTCCTTCAGATTTTCATATTTTTGGGAATAGAGATTTTTGTAATAATAATTGAGGATGTTTTAAATTTCTGAAGTGTCTGTTGTTATTTTTCATTTATCATTTCTGAGAGACGATATTAGAGATTTTACTTTTCTGTTTCTGGTCAGGATGGCCAAAGGTTTATCAATTTTGTTAATCTTTTCAAAAAAACAACTTTTTGTTTCATTGATCTTCTGAATGGAAGATTCTTTTGTTTTCAATTTCATTTACTTCTGCCCTAATTTTGATTATTTCTTTTCTTCTGCTAGGTTTGGGGTTGCACTATTCTTCCTTTTCCAGTTGCTTGAGATGATCCATTAAGTTGTTGGCTTCCTCTCTTTCTGTTTTCTTGATAAAGGCTTCCAATGCTATAAATTTCTCTCTTAGGACTGCCTTTGCAGTAACCTACTTAGATTAGGAACAAGGCAAGAATGACCACTGTCTCCACTGCTATTCAACATAGTAGTGGAAGTCTTAGCCATCGTAATCAGGCAAGAGAAAGTGATCAAGGGTATTGAAATGGGGTCCAAGAAGATCAAACTCTCATCTTCGCTGATGATATGATCCTATACCTAGAAAATCCCAGGGACTCAACTTTAAAACTCTTAGAAATGATCAAGGAATACAGCAGCATCTCAGGATACAAAATCAATACTTATAAGTCAGTAGCTTTTATATACACCAACAATAGTCAAGCCAAAAAAAACAATCAAGGACTCTATTTCTTTTGTAATAGTACCAAAGAAGATGAAATATTTGGAAATTTACCTAACAAAGGATGTGAAAGACCTCTATGGGAGAACTATGAAACTCTGAGAAAAGAAATAGCTGAAGATGTTAGCAATAGAAAAATATAACATGCTCGTGGCTAGGAAGAATCAACATTGTTAAAATGTCCATACTACCCAAAGCAATTTACAGATTTAATGCAATCCCTATTAAAGCACCATTGTCATACTTTAAAGAACTTGAAAAAATAGTACTTGTTTTATATGGAATCAAAAAAAAAATCTCAAATAGCAAATACATTACTCAGAAATAAGAACAATCAGGAGGTATCACATTACCAGACTTCAGGCTATACTATAAATCTATTAGTGATCAAAACATCATGGTACTGGCACAAAAACAGTGGTAGATTTATGGAACAGAATACAGAACCAAGAGATGAACCCCCTACTTATCGCCATTTGATCTTCTACAAGCCTGTCAAAAATATTCAGTGGGGGAAAGACTTCCTATTTAACAAATGGTGCTGGGTGAACTGGCTGGCAACCTGTAGAAGACTGAAACTGGAAACACCTTTCACCATTAACAAAAATTGATTCTCACTGGACAAAAGATTTAAACTTAAGATGTGAAACTATAAAATTACTAGAAGAGAGTGCAGGGAAAACACTTGAAGAAATCGGCCTGGGAGAATATTTTATGAGGAGGATTCCCCCACGCAATTGAAGCAACACCAAAAATCCTTTACTGGGATTTGATCAAACTAAAAAGCTTTTGCACAGCCAAGAGCATGGTAAGTAAAGCAGACAGACAACCTTCAGAATGGGAGAAGATTTTTGCAGGTTTTGCTTCCAACAAAGGTCTGATAACTAGAATCTACAGAGAACTCAAACTAATCAATAAGCAAAGAATAAATAACCCCATTTCTATGTGGGCAAGAGACTTCAACAGAAACTCTGACGAAGACAGATGCATGGCCTACAAACACATGAGAAAATGCTTATCATCTTTAATCATTAGAGAAATGCAAATCAAAACTACTTTGAGATATCATCTAAATCCATTAAGATCAGCCCACATCACAAAATCCCAAAACTACAGATGTTGGCAAGGATGCGGAGAGAAGGGACCACTTCTACATTGCTGGTGGGAATGCAAGCTAATACGACCTTTTTGGAAAGAAGGTTAGAGAACACTCAAGGAACTAATAGCAGACCTACTGTTCGATCCCGCAATTCCCCTACTAGATATATACCCTGATGATCCAAAATTATTTTAGAACAAAGACATTTGCACCAGAATTTTTTTTGCAGCCCAATTCATAGTAGCCAAGACATGGAAACAGCCCAAGTGCCCATCAACCCATGAATGGATTAACAAATTGTGGTATATGTATACCATGTTATACTGTGTAGCCATAAAAAAAGATGGAGCTGGAACATATTCTTCTTAGTAAAGTATCTCAAGAATGGAAATAAAAAGTATCCAATATACTCAATACTACTATGAAATCAACATATAACCACCTACACACTCATATGAACAGCAAAACAACGATAGTCCACACCAAAGTAGATGGGAAGAGGAGAGAGAGGGGAAGGGAGGGAGGATATGAGAGGAGGGAGGGTATTTGGGGGGACCTCACCTAATGTGTGTGATGCAATGGTACATTTCAAAGTTATTAAGAAATGTGTATAATTGTGATGGATATGTTACTTAGTTCAATGTAAGCATTTCACATTGTATATTGAAGCAGTACCCTGAACCCCATAAATGCATCAATGTATAAAGTTATGATTTAATAAAAAACAATTTAAAAAAAGGAGATCAAATAAAACCAACTGACCAACCAACCAACTAAAACCCTTACTTAGATTTGTCCTTCACATCTGCGATGGTCAGATTTTTGTGTCATCTTGGCCAGGTTATATTACCCAGTTATTTTCAGGTAAGCACCACTCTAAGTGATGGGGTGAAAGAATTTTTTTGAAAGTATTTCTAAACATGTGATGAACGTCTCTAATTGTTTGATTATAAGTAAAGAGGTTATCTCCAATCATCCCGGTGGGCCTGATCTAGTCAGCTAAAAGATCTTAGAAGCTGAATAATGTTTCTAAAAGAAGGAATTCCACCTGGGAACTGCAGTGCCATCTCCTGTCCTAACTTCTAGCCTGTTCTCCTTTTAAATTTTTTATCGATTCTTAAATAGATGGACATACTTTTCAGGGCACATGTGATGATCTAATATTCGTATAATTTGTAAAAATCAAATCAGTATAATTGGAGTGTCTCTCATTTATTTGTATTTCCCGTATATTAGAAACATTTGAGTTATTCCTTTCTATTTCAAAATATACACTAGACTATTGTAAGCTATAGTCATTCTCCTGATCTGTCAAACACCAGATCTAATTCCTCTATCAAACTGCACATCTGTACTCATTAATCAACTTCTCTTTACCTCCTGTGTCCCTCTACCCTTCCTATCCTCTGGTAACTACTAATCTACTCACTCCGTTCATGAGAGTAGCTCCCACACATGAGAACACCTGATGTTTGTATTTCTGTGTTCACCCAGCTTGTTCTTGGTATAATATCCAAATGTCTAAAATGAACTGAGCACTTGCTGAGTTCATTTTTAAAAACTGTTTTCTGTCCTCATCATTCCACTGAAACAGCTGACATCAGTTTATCATTAACCTTGTCTGCACAAACACGTTTTCCACTCTTTTTCTCAAAATAATTATACTTAACCATTACTTATTTTTTCTTTTAAAAAATTAAATTATGAAAAATAAAATTCCTAGGACAATTTATGAGTTAATGAAAAGTTACCAAAAAAAATCCACATAACCGCTACACAGATTAAAAAATAGGACATTGCTGACATTTTAGAAATCTCCTACTCTTTCCCAGTCACAGTTTGTTTTCCCATGAGTTAATCTCCTTTCTTTTGTGATGGTCACTCCCTAAATTTTCTTCATAGTTTTTAGAATCACCCCTGTATATTTTGTGGCATGGTACTTTTTGTCCACATATTCATTGATGTTGATATGTATAGTTCTTGTTTGTTCATTTTTGTCTTATAATGATATTATTCTGTTGCATGAATATACTATAAAATATTTATCCTTTTTATGATTGATAGATTGAGTTGTTTTGAGTTTGGGGCTATAATGAATGATACTGGCATAAATATACTTGCAAGGATTGGATTCAAAATATTTAATGATGTGTATGCAAAGCCATGTACCAGTCCTTACAGTTGCCAAACTCATCTCAAAGGAAACTTGACCAAACAGAATGGAATCTCTCCAGTATCCTGGACCAGTTTTGTCTTGGCTAAATAAGAACCCAGCACCTGCGTGTCTCCTGGTGTCTAAGTTAAAAAAGTGTTTCTGTTGTATCTAGGAATGGAATTATTTAATTGTAAGGTATGGAAAACCTTAAATTTACAATGTAATTTTAAGCTATCTTTCAAAATGGTTGTATCAATGTATAACTATCAATGAATACTTTCATGAGAATTGCATAACTAACATTTGTCTTCCTCAAAATAGATTTTTTACCAATGTAATGTGCATATCTCACTGCAGTTTAAACTATAATTACCCTGGAAATTAATTCGGGTGAGCGTTCATTCATGTTTATTAATTATTTGCATTTCTGTTGGAGCAGTGTGGTGGTTGTTTGAGGTAGTTGCCAAAATAATTGAGAGGAGCAGTAAAAGTTTTATGAAGAAAAGGAAGGATTGTAAACGACCCTCCACAAACGAGGCTCCACCCTGGGGACTGCAGGCCCATGGCAAGTACTACTTTTGGATTTTATACACAACTTTGAGGGTTACCAGATGCTTTTTTGGAAATTTAAATATTCTGTGTCAAGGCAGCTGCCTAGCTCCTAAAATACAGAGTTTTAGGCAGCCACCTGGCGCCTCAGTTTTTGGAGTGCTCTTGGTCAAAAAATGACCAAACACCCCAAAGTAAGGGAAGCATGAGACAAAGTTTGTTGAGAAGGAGAAAGGCTATAGAGTAAGGTGTAGACTTACAGAGAACGTTCCAGCAGCAGCCCCTGTTGTCTTGAAAAGGAAAGGAAAGGAGGCAAATCTATGGCCGGTGGTTTTCTTTTATACCGCCTAGGTCGGTCCCACCTCGAGTTCAGAAGCCACCTGGAGACTTGAGTCTGACTGCACCTGTGGCCCTCCCATGGGCTTCTCTGAGAGCCCATGGGGTGTGTGGACCACAATGTAGATGTCAGCTGACGACATGATAATTAGTCTTAAGGATGCTCTAGGTCACCTTCAAGACTCTTTTGTACCTAGTGTTAGGTGAGTCTTCTATGTCCTTTCGTAGTTGGTGGCCAAGTTCTGATTGGTAGATTGGTAGACTGGTAGGACACTCACTCCTCCCCAGGTGTGAACAATCACTGGGAAAGAATTAAGGAGGGAGGCACCAAGATGAAGGCCTGGGATCCCAGCCCCTTTCCTCCTTCCCAAGAGAGCTGTTCTTAACTACCTAACATTTCTTCTCATTTAAAGTATCTGTTTAAGCATTTATACTGTATTTCTATTATGTTGCTTTTTTCTTTTTGTCCTATGATTTCTAAGTGTTATTTGTGTATTTTGGCATAGCCACTTTATTTTATGTATCAGATATGTTTTTAAATTTTGTGGCTTTTCTTATCAATCTCTTTATGAAGTAGGAGGAATAAAAGTCTTTATGCAGTTGCTTTTATTAGATTTTCCTCTTGATGAGTGTTTTTATGTGTCTCACTTAAGAATGTTGTTTTTATCCCCAAGTTCATAAAGATCTTATGTGCATATAATCCTCTAAATATTTTATAAATTTGCCTTTTATATTTAAGGGTTTAAATTATATGGAAATTATCTTTGCTAATTATGTGAGATAGGATTCAGTTTTATTCTTCTTCCAAGCGGCTACTGTTGGAGGTTAAGGGTCCCAGGTCCCCAAACCAAGTTGACTGGGTTTGATTACTCCTGAGTTAGAAAATTCAGCTGAGGCAAGGCAGTAATCAGAAGCAAAAGTGAGTGGAAATTTAAAACAGGAGTGGCCCAGGCAGCGTGGATGGAAAGGAAAAGTAACCTACACAAATGTCAGCATAACAAAGAGATTTTATTTAGGAAGAACAAAGAGAAAGCTTAGATTCCTCTCACGGAGGATAAAAGGAGAGAATCAGAAGCAAAGGCCTGCATGGATATAAATACTCTCCGTTTGAAATCGGCTGCAAGTCTTTCATTGGCCCCTCTGCACCGCCAGACAGTCCTCTTATATTGGTCATTGATTGTCTCTTTCTATTGGTCATTGGTTACCTAGGTTACTTCCTACCCGCATTCTTATGGGCCCTTCACACATCCTGCTTTGGCAGGACAGGTTTCCTTCCAGCCCTCTTGAAGCCCCTTTCTTAGTGTCCGTTCTCAGCTACTCAATTTACCCTTGATGTTTATTGAAAGGTTGTTGCAGATTTACTTTCTTTCCCCTGTTACATGTAACATACACCTTTGTGTGTGAGTCTGCTGATCTTACTATTGTTAAGTAGGGATAATGAGGAAGGGAAACAGATGCTTTGTCTAAGGCTGTCTATGGAAAGGCAGATGATCTGGGAGATGCTTTGTCTACTAGGAGGAAAAAATTGACCAGAATGGGGCTGCCAAGAAAGAACAGAGGAGATGGCAAGGGGGTCCCCAAGGACTAATGAGTTATTTGGTCTATGATAGAGGGTCGCCAAGGACTGACCAATTACAAAATGCTAGAAAAATCACAAAGTGGAGCTATGATCAAGACCTTCATGGGAGGGCCTTTCGAGGCACACAGTTGAGGTAACAGCCTCCCCAATGACTTGCCCTCACCTACAGTGAGCACATCCACCAGAGCTGACAGTTTACATAACAAATTCAAAGAATTAAAACGTGAAATACGTTTCAATTTTTTGTTTCATAATAAAAACAAAACTGGTCATCTTTGGAGGATGATTGGGAACCACCTATGAATTTGAGATATGGTAAATAAAGAATTGTCTGGCACTCTCAACATTTAACTTTCCAGTACAAACTATGCCTTTCCAGTACAAGTATTCCTCAAATATTGAGGAAAAGTTTATCTTTTTATAAATATTTCAGGAAGAAATATTGATTGAATTAGACTATTGTCATTTTGAAACATCTAATTAATAAATCTATTCTAGATATTAAGCATCAGTGGCCACAACCAGGATCAAATGAGTGACAACCACACATTATGTACCTCTTAATGCAAGATGGGTTTGCAACCAAGAGATTGAACATGTGGTAGGTCAACTATATAGGGCAAAATACCAATTTATGGTCAATACTGAGGCACAGGAACTTGTTAACTAAACTATCACATGCAATCAGCAAAATTCAGATTGTTAGTACCCTAGACATGGGAAGAGTGGATTTCTTCAGGAAAAGAAGATAGGAGGAGAATACATTTATTAAGTGAAGCTTAGAAAAAATATTAAAAATAAAATAGGGCAGTGTTTTAGTGTCCTATTAGGACCTAATAGGACCACTATTGCTTCGTGGTCAGATGTGAGTGATAAACTAAGAAATAATTATCATCAAAATCAGGAGAGTAGTTACATTTACGAAATTTTGAATTATCATCAAAATCAGGATAGTAGTTACATTTAGGAAAGTAGGAAGGACTTGTAAGAAGGACAGGTCAAATGGAAGACTTACGAGAGGGCTGGAAAATTTCAGGTTGTGGTTATAAGAGTGTCTGACATACAAGAATTTATTAAGCTACACATTTAATTCTGTTTTCCATAGCTGTCTTGTGTTTAAAATACAGTTTTTTAAACTGGGCAAGTGAATAAACATCATTTTCAGAGAAAATATTCCAAAGTCTTCCTTTCCATGTCAAATATCAATTTATCAACTTGGTAAACACAAGAAGTCAAAGTTGATATTTTCAATATTTATTAGTAAGGCTGAGGCTACAGCCTTAATACAGCACAATTTACATAAGTTATCAAGATACATCTTGTATACAATCACAAACCAGGACATATTTTTACATAGAGTAAAACTCAAGACAGATTTACAAGCATTCTTTAGTACAGTTTTCATGTATTTTCAGGTCGATTTATACAACCTTTTAGCCCATGAATTTGCATTTGTTCATTAGACTTTCCAGAGGAATTTGGGTAAAACAACAAAAAAAAGAACACATCAGCAAATCACCACCATGGCATGCAACATAGACATATCTCCAAGTACTTTATTTTTTATTTTAAAATCAAATGTATTAGTTTCTTAATTTCTTTAAACAAGAATTTTTTTTTCTTTAACATCATATGTGTTGTTTGTTAGGATATTAGCACACACATTAATCAGTAGTGGGAGCACCTGAGCACATCACCGAACAAATATACGGACACAATCAAACAATAATCATATTCACATGCTGAATGCCAAATGAAATTCACAATTCAACTTTGTCTATTTTACCAAATGTATAGCTATGTACAGGGTAACGAATTAAGAAAACCCTCTCGATCTAACTGTTACATAAATAATGTGATTAAATAATTTCTGTTTAATGAATACCTTGAATAATAACAAGAAGAAACACAGAAAACATCATTGTATCATATGCAATGAGAATATCTGTTTCACTCATTCATTATTGTATTACACTGAAGGCAAGTACTTATTAAAGAAATAGCTTTAAACTACTCATTGAGCTTTCTTTCACTTTTCATTTCAAGCTTGAAAAGAGGGAAAATCACTTCTGTCACACATAGAGTTATAAACACATACATAGCAGTAGTTGGCTGATCTTGGATTATTAGATTATTGTAGCAATGAAAATAAGTTTTTAAAAATATTGTTAGTTATGATTTAAATAATAAAGTAAAAAAATACTATAAACATCTTTATGATATCTTAATGAAATGAAGCCTTGATCAGATAATTTCTACTAAATTGGGCACGATATAATATATAATTTTATTTGACTTTGCATCAACATCACTGCTAGTACCACTACCTCTACCACCACTATCATAACAACCATTCCTATAATAAGAATCAATATCAGCTGGTTACCAGCTATAATATTCCCACGATATGACTATTTTAATGTGTGTGACCCACAAAATTAATTCTACTGATATGCTGAAAATATGCATTTAATTAGTGTAATTTATTAAAATATGGGCAATATTAAGGAGTAAAGAAAATTGCTACCCCTTAGTCTTTGATATTTTTCTTTTAAACTGAAATAGTACATAAAGAGCTCAGAGTCATCTAAAATCTCCTCAGTCTTAACTAGAAACAGGGAAAACAACTTTTTGCTCCAAGTGTTACCTGCATCTGTAATGACTAGCCTATAATTCCCTGTCACTTGTAAAAATTCATTCTGTGCTTTTGCTTCTACAGCTGAAAGTTTCTTCAGGACCAAATTTTAAACCAAAAGCAACTTCAGTCTCTGATGACTCAGCGAAATTGGGTGAAAAATTATTATAATTTTCAAGGTATTAGTGATGTAATTGGATAATCATATATTATCTAGAGATTACCAACTCTGTCACTATTAGGATAAAAAAACTAATTCCAGTAAAATAAAATAAAATAAAAAGTTGAAAACCATGTCCTGTGATATATACAAAAAAGTAAAAAACACCAAGAGCCCTATTTGCAATTAAAAAAGAAATAGTTTTGTTGTAAGGAGGGTAATCAACATCATTCAGAAGGAATGCATTCATTTAAGGATCAGGGTTGCATAGAATAATTCCAGTACAACCTTGGTCAGCTGTGAACTTGGCACACAGGCAGGCTCTTCTGCTCTCTGAAGGGGAATGCTGGTGCACAAAAAGAAGCCCTGTCATTAACTCTCTTGATTGACCTCGCCCCATCACTGTTTCTGTGGAATGGAGGGGCATCAACAATGGAAAGATTCCTTTTCTTTCAGGTTAAATAGCTACCAAGAGATGGTCTTTGTTTTAGTGTTTCCTCCATTTTATTCTAAAAGAAATTGCGCTCGGAATGAAGTAAGCTAACTGTTCATCCAACATCTGGTACATACTTCTGCACAACTAAAGATGAACCAGGGTTTACTTTTAAGGGTAAATAGCAAAGCCTTTTATGTAAGAAGATACTAGAACCTTTTTTCCCCCAATTTTGAGTGATGATTATAGGCTTCTTCAAGGGCTAGCTTCTGCTGGAAATATCCATGGCAACCATCAGCAGATCTAGTAGTTTCTAAAAATAAAATCCTAGCAATAGCTTAACTTTGCGATTCCCCTCCCCCATGCTTATTTTAGAGCAATATCAATGGCAAGTGACGTTGCATTGTTAGAGGAAGGGGATAAAAAATGGAGGGAGAGAGGTGATGGTTATCCTTCTTACTTTGGAGAAGAGTGAATTTGTATTTCTTTATGAATATCATAAACATATATAGCCTGGGATATATTAGAAATAAAAATGATTTCATCTGTAGTGTTTTGTAGTCCTCTCCAATTTCAAGTATTGTTTCTTTTGAAAATCAGAAAATTTAACATTCCAGCAATATTTTGGAGCTAGTTTCCTCTAGCCCCACTAACACCTCATCCTTGAATAAAGCAGGAGCTTTTAAACTGAGACTGCTTTTAAAAGAAATTTGATTTGTTTATTTTGGGTAGGCCTTGGGAATGGGATAAGGTTAGCATAAGTCATTAAATTTAGGATACCAAACTTTGCAAATCATTTTCATTTAATTCATCCTTTTTCATATTAAATAAAACTTTATATTTTAAACCAAAAAACTGCGTTTCAGAGTTAATTCGTTGCTTTTACCCATACCAATGCTTGCCATTGGTTTAGAGAATGTTTTTCCCATACAAAATTTGAGAATTAAAATGTTACATAATGGTTATTCTTCACTTCCATGGGTAAAGCCATATTTGGAAATGTGCTTTGATCTTTCACCCATTACTTGATCACTCCAACTTCCCATTGTTAGGGTGAAGAATATACAGTATATTATTTTTATCCTATAGGTAAGAAAACAGGGGGCAAGTGGATTTCAGTGACATTACAAGGGGACATAGCAGAACCAAGAGCAGAAGCCGGGCTTTTCCTCCCAGCCTAGGGTGTTTTCCAATACTCCATGTTACTTCTCTTATAAAACTTGATGATGGAGAATAGCACGCTTTATTTTAAGACTTAAAATTAGTCTTCAGACATTAGTCGCTTTATTCTATCTTATTGAAACAACTCAAAGTATATTTTAATTTAATTAACATTGACTTTACATATGTTTTCCCCACATCAATGAACTTGATCACTGTGCTACTTTCACTAAGGAGGAAAACAGAGAGCTAAAGAGAACTTGAGTTTCACATCAGGTTTTCATTGCACAATCATTTAATGAATTAACTCATTAAGGGGAAAAAACCAACCAAAGTTATGGAAAAGAGGAAATGACACTAATTTAATTAATTGATATCTCAAAGTGAATGTGGTTTATTTGCCAGAGGAAGAATTTTCTTTCTCTGTCAATACATCACTCAAGAGGAAAGAAATATTCAGGATAATACATTTATTTGCAATTCCACAAAAAAATAAGTCACCTAGAACATGCCAATTTAGTCTAGGTCCTGTGGTACACAGATTGAAAATAATTTGACTTAGTGTTAAGTTATGGCAATTTTTAAGTTTTTATTCAAAAATCCCAATATTTTGTGGGACAACATTCTTCTTTATTAGCCATTCGTGGTTTTATTTCTAGATAAATATAATTTTATTTCTACCTAGCTATTTCCTTCATTCTATATTATTTCAAATTTTACTAAAACAATTGTGCTTGTACCATATGGATTCCAAAATTGGGGTTGTACACCCTTGGAACATTCAGATGCAGAGAAAACCTATACAATATGATCCGTAACCACAATTTCTTCACTTCCTGTCCCATTTTCCCTACGAACACAGCTCCCTCACTCCGAGTCCTGGACATATATTGCTGTTCTGGCTTATGTCAGAAGCCGTCCAAGGAGTGATGAACAAGAAAGATTTTTTTTAACTTTTGAAAACTAAGATTTGTTCTATAATTTCTTCCTTTCAACCAGGAATTCTTTGCATACAGGGTTACCTTTCTGCTGTACTGGAAACCGTATTAATCTTTGAGCCATAGTTTTAAGCTACAGCTTAATGCTGCTCAAAGAATTTTCCCTTAAGCAATTAAAATTTCTCTGTGTCTCTTGACAGCCATGAGAAAATAAAGGTCTCAGAGCTCCATTTTTTTTAATGTTTTTATCTTTAACATGTGAACTTTTGCATTTGAGTCTTTTGTATGTATGAGTGTTCTGTAACAATACATGTACAAGACTTTAAGTTTGCTTTCAGCAGTGGGTCCTCTCCCATGTTTGCCCCTGAAAAAGAAGCTTATATTTAGTACAACAGTATCCAACTCTAAGACTGCCTTAGCAGTTATGTCGAGCAGTTTCTATACCCTGAGCAGACACGTTCCTTCAGTGTGTTTGAGTAGGACTGACCAAAAGTTTGTGCCAGTTGACTATTCTCTTTCTGAGATCCACTTTATCAAGCCAAATGCAGGCTTCACCAATCAAGGTCTTTTTCATAAACTTCCCTCCATTGGAGAAAAGCAAAATCTGAAAACAAATAACCAAAATTATGTATACTTAATATATACATATATATGTGTACATTTTTCAACCTCTTTTAAGGCATTTACTCATCAAAGAAATAGCACAGACAGGAGAGGAGGTAGCTGAGCAGAAGTAGTGGGCACACTTGAAAGTGAAGTAATAACCCAGATATTCTCAGAAGAGTTGCATAATATTCATGGAGTTACACCATCGTTTTTATTATCCCCCCCAAGGAAAAGGCATATCCTAAAAGATATGAGAAGACTAAATAAATGAATAACCAGTTAATTCTAACCAATGCTTAAACTGATGGAAAGTTTCACCAAAAATTTGCTAAGTACTTTCTTGAGTAGTTTATGAAATACTAAGCCTGCAAATACAAAGTTATTTGAATGCTGAAATGATAGAAGTTCACAGTCATTGATTATATTTCGTATTTAATATACTGGTGATTTTTACCATAGTCTGCACTTCCAAAGTAGTTCCTTAAGTCATGGGAAACCTATCTTATCCCACAGGATCTCAAACTAAAGACTTTTTTTTTCTTTTTGTTACAGATGATTTGAAAGAAAGCTGGAGGGCATTTGGCAGAGCTAAACCTTAATCCTTGACAATTCTTTTTTTTTTTTCTCCTTTCTTTCTTTCTTTTTTTTTTTTTTTTTCCTTTTTGCCCTTCTGTTTAGTATCTTCTTCAGATAATTCATCCTTATGCCTGGCTGCAATTTTAATTTCATGTTTCTGACTTCAAAACCTGTATTTTTATTTATTCATTTATTTATTTTTTTGGCCAGGGTGGCACCCTACTCCTTTGAGCCATAGGTGCTGCCCCAAACCTATATTTTTACATGGACTATCTCTCCTGGGCTCTGGGATTGAAATTTCAAGTGACATTGTATATTTTAAATAAGGTCTCTGCCTTCCTATCAAATTCATTTCAGACTCATGATCTTTTCTGTGCCCATTCTCAGCTTCCCTCTCTGACTACTTAATTAATCTCTGTGATTGACACATTAGTGGGGACAGAGTTTCTTTCAATTTGTATTCCCTTCCTCTCTAATAGATCTAATCTTCTCAATGCATTTTTTTTTTTTTTTGCTTGGTAATATCTCTTGCATTTATCTCTAGTGCACACCTTTAAATTTTGGTACCTCTGTTACCATACTTTCCCAATCATTTTTCTCTTGAGGACATACTATGTGCAAAGCATTGTGTTAGGATGTAGGAAGAAGATCAATGAAAATTCAGCCTCACCCTAAAGAAACTGATAGCATAGGAGCAGTGACAGGTAAGTTTGTAAATAATCGTACAAAACAGACTGGGATTAATAGCCTAATAAAATCAGCAAAATGCTTTGTGAATAAGGTTTGATGAATTGTACCCAGAATCATCAGTAGAGGCCCTGACGGATGAGAGTCCTGGTGAAGGATGGAGAGAGATGGACATGAGCTTTGAAAGGGAGGAAAAATACAAACAAGGATTAGAGGCTTAGCCTGATTTGAAATGATTCTGGTGTGAGTGGAACATTGAGTGAGTGGAAAAGCATTCAAGGACCTGAGACTTAGTCAGTAAAATTAAAACTCAACTTGGAGGAGTCTTGAAGGATTGGTGAGTCATTAAAAGGCTTTATACTGACTAGGGTTTTAAAAACATAACTCTGGCATTTCTGTGATGAAATGAATTAAAGGGGTGAGATAATAATGACAGATAGGCCAGGTAAACTGACAAAATGATTTGAATAGCAAAGATGGGGGCCCAAGCGGGATTAGTGGTGGTGAGCATGAAAACAAGAAACATCTGTGTAACATAAACTCAGCAGGTGGTGAAGATTTGCAGCTGATTGGGTGGGATGAGTGGGCTGTGGAATTCCAAACAACTCCTGGGAAAGATGCCACCAAGGCTTAAATCACTTCTCAAATGTCATATAGACATGAACAGTATATACATAGTGTGTAATTGAAAGGAAAACAAATAAACCCAATATGTATACCAATGATAAATCAGCAACGATGTAATACAGTTACCTGAAGAGAGTGGCCTGCCGGACTCAGACTGAATCTAAAAGTTTCATTGAATGAAGGCTCCCGATCATGTCTGCAGACTCTTGTTTTTTTCTTGATCACCTTTTTCTGAGTAGAGATGTTCATCACGTATATTTTCACATATAAATCTGAAAATGAGAATTCAGTCCACTGTGTTTATCAACATATGAATTTCCATGGAAAGAATCATAATTGCATATTGAGAGTTCTCCCTAGCCAGCAGACTGTGTACAATTTGTATCAGACAACATAACGTAATTACAAGATACGCCAGTTTTCTTAGCAATTTATGTTTTTGTTGTCTAGTCATTACTGTAACTTATGAGCTGAAAAAATCTACCTAAAACTAGAAAATATTACAACTTCTTCCATTTTTTCTTTTTTCCTCACTTTCCTGATTTTTTGGTGTATAAATACACCAAAAAATTTTAAATTAGCATTTAAATTTTATAAATTAAATTTACATGAAGTTAAATTTTTAATTAGCATTTTTCAAAATATTTAAAACACATTTTAATGTAGAAAAAACCTAGATTATATTGACATTACAAAATAAGATACCTGGTAAATGATCAGGAGACTTAAATTTATATGTGATATTTCTGCATTGGAGAACTTCAACTATTAGTTGTTCACCATCTGTCTTCATTTCCTTCTTCAGCGCAATCTTGATTTCTCCCATTACCTGAGTTTTAGCTGGAAGAGTTTAATTAGAAAGTTAAGAAATATGTGATACCATTTATCAAATGCTTAGTTTAATTGTTCATCTATACAGTCACTTGTTAAGTGTTTATGAAGAGGTAAACACCTTACTTCATCCTCTGGATACACAGATGAGTAAAATACAGTTCAAGCATTTAAGGAGTGCACAGTCTCAAGGAGACGCAAGTTTTTCTATTAATTTTTTTGTATTTCAGATTAAAATGGGGATACAGATGATTAGGTTACATTGTTTGCATGTGTTCGGTAAAGTTCAAGTTGCAGTTGTGTCCCCGCCCCCAGGAGGTGTGCCATATACCCTTACAATGTGCCTGTTAGGTGAAAGCTCACCAGTCTCCTCCCCTCCACTTGACTTTAATTCTGTTTTTCTCTTGTGTGGCTGTGCATTTGTTTATCTACTGGTTTCGAATCAGTATCGAGTACTTTGGATACTTGCTTTTCCTTTCATGTTGAAACAATTATAAAAGTTTTAATAAGCAGAGACTGTCTATCCATTATTCTTTAAATCAATAATAATACTTAATAAAATGAAGGCTCATTCAGTTTGCAATTCAAAAATTGCATAAACATATGTCCTCAAGTCGACTACTATATTTTGCATGTGGCACGTATGTTTTATGCATATTTCTTACTTTAATTTTATCAGTCAGAATATTAGAAAGACATGTACTGAAGGGACTAGATTTCTAAACAATTGAATTGATACAAGGATACTCTTAAGTACAACCAGCATTTTCTCCTCTCTATGCCCTTGCTAGCAAATGAATAAACAGAGCGAGTACCCGTACTGTTTGCTGCTGCCTTATGCTAATTCCCCGGCAATTTTATTCCCCATTACTTTGCATTATCCAGGTAGATGTTTGGGCACTGAAAAAGATAAATAGTATTTTAGCATATTTTGAAAATAATTTTAACCTTGCAGACTCAGCTAAACAGTCCAGGGCGAATCCACAGGGATTTTGAGAACCATTATGCTAGAGTATAGTTGAGGACTTTTTTGAAAGGAAATAAAAGTACTATTTGTTGTAAAAATATTAGACTGTAGTTATTTAATCATTCATTTGATCTGTCACATTTGGGGGATGTGGTTGTCTGATGTATTTTTTTCTGGATTAATCAACTTTGGATAAATTCATTTAGATTTTTGAGTCCATATATACACTGACATGTGGAAAAATTTACCACTAAATCTCCCATCATAGGGAAGTAGAGGAATCATGGGAATAACCAGCCCTAGGAAAAAGTTAAAGTCAACCTTTCAGAGTAGCAGCCGTGGCTTGTCGCTGTGAAGACCCAGGGATTCAGCAGCATCAGGAAAAACAACCGGGACTTTATTAATCGTGGAGATTATGGAAGCTCTCAGCAGAGAGTATCTGCTCATAGGAACAGGACACATTTCAGCTTGGAGGAATGAACATTTAATCAAATCAGCAGAGGGAGCAAACCAAGACAACTAGGGTGGCAAATCTATCTATAAGGCAACTAACTTTTTGTTTTCATTGCCACAGAGAAGTAGACAGAACTACTTCTCCGTCTCTCAAACCATAACTGGCCTGGAGGGCAAAAGAGGACCCTAACAGGGAAAGGGAGAGAGGCGAGGAAAATCCATCCACACTGTTTGGAGCCAACAGACGTCCTGGCAGAATTGATCACGCTAATTAGCATGATGAAATTAAAAAGCAGAATACGTTTTCTTATTCTAGAAGAAATTCACTTTCATAGGGCATATTCTTGTATAGGCCTAAAACTAAAACACTCTACACATGTGAAATTTGGTTTTGTTTCCCACCTTCTCCCTTATGGAGAAGGGTGGAATGAAAAACTTGCTAATTAAAGTTCTCAAGTCCTCACACTGCTTGTTTCTTTCCTGGAATTTTAACCCCACATGCTTCACCGCATGATAAGTGTAAGGTTGTTGATGAGTTACTCTCTGTTCAAAGATGGTGCTAGCTTGCTGTATGCTACCAAAGGAGGAAAAAGGTGTGCTTCTGGAAGCTGTTTCAGAGGAGCCAGTTGCATGAATGGTCATTTATCCCTATCACGAGGTCTACTCTTTCATAGATTTAAAATGCTTTTGTTGTTTGAAGCGGAAGCGTGCATGGAGAAAAACACTTATGTGTCTACAGCAGCACTAGAGCTGCTTGAGACTTTGAACAACAACAACAAAAACAAAACAGTAAACAAAAACAAACAACCCCCCACATAACCATAGAGGACACGTGATGATATTTTGTAATAAAGAGTAAATGGCAATAGAAAAGGCTTTGTCCAGTCTCCTTGTCTTTTCATGACCTGAAATGTATGATTCTTTGGTTGTACTAAAAGAATAAAAATTAATCCTGCTTTAAAAAAGATATTTATTCAATAATGTGGCACAAACCCATAACTTAAGAATAGACAGGAGAAGTGGAAGAGATGGAGGGATGTAGAAAGCATAGATAAAAAGTGAGATTACAAAATAACAGGTGAAGTGAAAGTGGGAATTCGAGAGCTAAAGACACTAATAAGCCAACATGGAACAGATTTAAATAAGAAAAAAATTAATATTATTGATATAGATGAAAGAAAAGATTAAGAAATATATAAAGAAGAGAGAGAAAGGCAGTTAGAGAATAATACAAAATATTATACAATATTTGAAAATTGATACAATATCAATTGCAAACTGATACAAAATATGATACAATGATGAAAAATATGATACAACCAGTGTATAACTGTTTTCTCAGAAAAAAATATGAGTTCAAGAGAATAGAAAGTAACATCTATTTAAAAACATAAAGATATTTCTCCAAAGTATTGATAGAATAAATCTGTGGCGAAAAGAGCATCCTATTTTCCCAGAAATATTGATAATTGATACCTGGGTATGTCCCACTTATTATTATACTTTAAGGATATAGAAATCATTCTTTAGGGATCCAGGAGAAAAAAATCTAAGCTCTCTGAAAGAGTGCATTAATGTGTAAAAGAAAAGCAATTATTCTGGAATATTTAGGGGGACTATGGCAGAGGATATAAGCAATGAGTGAGAGAAGGCAAGAAATAAAGAAAAGGAAGAAAAGAAGTGAGAAAGAGGGCGGTGCCTGTGGCTCAAATGTGTAGGGCGCTGGCCCCATATGCCAGAGGTGGCGGGTTCAAACCCAGCCCAGCCAAAATCTGCAAAAAAAATAAATAATAATAATAAAATAAAAGGAGATGTCATCTCCGAAAAAAAAAAAAGTGAGAGAGAAAGAAAGGAGATGGGTCAGGAGGAAGAAAGGAAGAAAAGGAAGAAGAGAGAGGGAGAATTTAAGATGTAATCCAGGCAATTAATAAAATAATAAAACGAAGAAGTGAGAAAAAGTGGAAGAGAACTGACTTAATTATGTTTTAAAGCACAGAATGAATCAATAATATTTTAAATGGAAATATAGTATTAAAAATCATAATTACTCAACCTCTTAATATTTAAAATTTTGTTTCTTAGTGAAATTTTCAGCCCTATTAATAGGGGTAAAATATTTATTGCAATTAACTCATTTCATTGTTTTTTGCTTTGATATGTGTTCCTCATTAAATTCAAAAATATGTAATTATTTTTTACAATAATCATGAATAATTTAATCCCATGTTCACAAAATTGAGTCTTGCTATCTCCTTAGGTAGCTAACATGTTTCAACTAATGTAATTATCAAATTGGCTTATTTTTCTCCACGGTTTTCTTTTTTTGACACTGTCTGGAGCTTTTTTCTCAGTTCAATATGCAGCACCTCCCCACTTCGTTTTCTCAGATAAAAAGTTTACACATATTTCATCTGTGAAAAATTTGTGTATGTCATCTCTGCATGCACACATCTGTACACCTACCTCTACTTTAGCTATCTAGTTTATAGAGACGTATATTTTAGGAAAACATCATTAACAAAATATAATAATTATCTCACAAAAAAATTATGGTTGGAATCATCTCCATTTTACAGATGACAGCCACTTAGGTATTTCCCAGTTGTTAAATCCCCTAAAGCAGAACTGAAATCTAGATTTTTGGATTTTTAAGTCTAAAGCTGTATTCTCTCATGACTACCTCTTATTTTCCGTGAATAAGATTGTTAAAACATTGACTGCTTCATGAGTATATGCCTTTAAAAATATTTTTATAACACAGTATTAGAATGAAAAGGTTTTCAGAGCCTATTTTGCCCTTCTATTTTAGCCACACATTCTGGACCTTAGATGGCAGAGGAGACTTTGCAATCGACTTTTAAATTGTCTAAACAATGGAAAATGTCTTACAGAAGTTATTGTCTACATACGCATATTAGACCAAGTACACACGTCATTGGGGTTACACAACAAAAACAGCAATAAGAATTTCCTTACATCCTTACAAGGGTCCCTTTCAGACCTGCAGCTAGAGACTCAGGCCCACATTGGTGTATAGGGCCAGCTGGCTCTGACTTGTCAGCCAGCCTCTATCCGATCCTATTGAGTTGCAAACTTAGGCTAAAATCTCAGCCAAAGAACTAAAAAAAAAAAAAAAAAATTTCTTGAAGCATTCATAATTGTATGGGATCTTGTATGGAATTGGTTAAATATGAATGATGCTTAAAAGAAGTGACTATTGACTGAGAAAATATTTCTTTTTTTCCTCCATTGTTGGCGTCTGTAATACAACTGGGCATACTGTCATTCGAATTTTGCTATCTTCAGAATTCTAAGAATTCTATTGCAACCTTAGAAGCTTTTGCCAATGCAGGACTATTTTAGGCAAGTCTCTTTAGAGGCAAGGTTTACTTACCTGGAAGTAAATAAAATGTGGAAAAGAAGAAAAGGAAAGAATGGTACTTGATAGAAGGAAAGTTTGTGTTAAAAACATATAGAGTGAATGAAATTCTTACCAATACTTAGATTTCTTTGCATTTTTGAATTTCAATTAATACATTAGATTATTAATGTAATACAATACATTAATACTACAGACCAGTGAAGCAGATCTTTGGTGCTAGCTAATCAAGAGTGAATTGCTGACAGTCTATTCGCTCATAATTTGTTACCTAGCTCCTGTCACTCATTTCAAATCAAGAATGTCTAGTGTGAAATTAAAATAGATTTTAAAATCCCCCCAATTTTGTCTTCTAGACTTGTGAGAAGGTAGGCAAATCACTAAATACCTTTGGTTTATATTTTCTCTTATGTAAAGTGAAAATATATATAATAAGATTATTTGTACCTTTTAGCTCTACAGAATAATAAATCTTGGGACATTTTCTTGTGTTACCTGACTATTGTTTAGTTCTGGCTTTCCACTAATTAAATGTCTGTCCTGAATAATTTTGTCTGAACACTTAAGAGTGTCCAAACCCAGTAATTATGGAATGCCTCCATGTCTTAATACCTGCCAAAAGCCAAAATAACACTGTTTATTCCTTCAGGTGTAATTTTATTTTCCTTCCTTTTTCTGTTCCTAGTCTATCACTTTGAAGTCCAAAAGGTGATCCTTTGTTAAAAGCCAAAATTAGAAAGATAAACTGTTAGTACAATGCATGAAATGGTAACTGCTCAACAAGCATTAGTTATTTTTTTCTCAACATTTTTAATTTCCTCTTCAAAAAGTTTATTTTTAATTGAAAATAATTGTATATGTTTGTGGGCTACAATGTAATGGTTTTGCATATGTTTACTATGCGCAATGGTCAAATCAGGCTAATAGCAAATTTGTCACTTAATATACTTTTTTTCACAATTATGCAATGAACATCAGTTCTAGAAGTAATTGACAAGTTATTAGGTCAGTGGCTTAATTTATTTGGAGTAAAAAAACAAAACAAGAAAATCCTATCTTTAAATATTCATTAAAGCCAATAGGTTATAAAGTGAGATTAAAAAAAAAAGGAAAAAAAACAAACAAGAGACCATTTTCCACTTTGCTGAACCTATTACAGAGAGGAAGTAAGCTCACTATAATTTGTTCTATTCACCAGTCTTTCCCTATAATTTCCAACCAGGTGTATTAACATTACCCTCAAGTCTATGATGATTTCACCTTTCATGCTGAAATTGTACCTCTCTTTTCCAAAAGTTCAAAGGCCTTTGACTGAGGTACTCAATAATTATCTGTAATTAGTGCTTACTTTTCCTTTAAATCACATTCTTGAGTATCAAGGAAAGCTAATAGAATTTTGAAAATAAGTCTGGTAATCTTTATTTATTTTGAATTTCCTCTTCTGGCTTATCATTGTTTTCTGAAATCTACATTAAAACCACTGATCTGTGTTAAACTTCTCAGAAATGTGTTTCTGGAAAATGTTTCTTACCTATTCAGACTAGTTTACGGGTAGGACAGCATAGAAGGAGTGAAACACTATCAATATATTTTTTGAAGGTTTATCCTAGTTACTTGATATTTGAAAGAGGGGAGCAGAAAGTAAGTACACTATTTCATTCCACAGTGTGTTAGATTTTATTCCAAATGCCCTTATTATAAGATCTCATGAGGTCATCTCTCGATAAATCAGTGTCCTTATATGATGAAACCTGAAAATGAAGCAACGAGCTCCATGCTTTAGCTTCTTTTCTACCTGTGTGTCTTACAAATGACCGTAAATGTCTGGCTCTAGCACATTCTATGAATACATACTATGGAAAAAGAGTTGAGAAGATAATTCTGAAGATAGAATTTATAAATGTTTTGTGATTATATGCAAATAATTTCTTTAAAATGAAACTCGGTGCATTTGGTTTTCAAGGAAAAAAATTCTTCATTCACCAAATATTTTAAAAAATATGATTTTCTACTCTCTCCTGGTATATACTCGTCTGTAACTAAGTAGATAGATAATATTGTATTATAAAAAATAACAAACTTCTATCATTTTTTTTTTTTTTGGGGAGACAGTCTCACTTTGTTGCCCTCGTAGAGTGCCGTGGCATCATAGCCCACAGCAACCTCCAACCCCTGGGCTTAGGTGATTCTTTTGCCTCAGCCTTCCGAGTAGCTGGGACTACAGGCGCCCACCACAAGGCCTGGCTATTTTTTGTTGCAGTTTGGACAGGGCCGGGTTATAACCCACCATCCTCAGTATATGGGGACAGTGCCCTACTCAAGGAGCTACAGGTACCACTCGTTACTTTTTCTTTCTTTCTTTTTTTTTTTTTTTTTGAGACAGAGTCTCACTTTGTCACCCTGGGTAGAGTGTTGTGGTGTCACAACTCACAGCAACCTCAAACTCTTGGGTTCAAGCGATCCTCTTGCCTCAGCCTCCCAAGTAGCTGGGATTATAGGTGCCTGCCACAATGCCTGGCTATTCTTTTGTTGCAGTTTGGCTGGGGCAGGGTTCAAACCCACCATCCTCGGTATATGGGGCCAGAGCCCTACTCACTGAGCCACAGGCGCCGCCCACTATCATTTCATTTTTCCTCCGCCATCTGAAATACAGTAGCTATTACTACTCTCAATTTAAAAAGGGAACTAATTGACAAAAGTCACACAAGTATATTAAATGTATCCAGCAAGATAGCCCAGGATTGCTTGCAAAATCGTGATAATCTATCTTTAGGTGATAGTAGTGTAGGGTCAAATTCATGTGTATGCTCCTCGCATGCATGTGGGTGTATGGAGACTTGGGAATTGCAGAGAGTTTATTTTTGAAAGACTAGGTAAATCAAGACAGGGTAAATCTTACCCATTTCCAGAAATCTTGCCCAATCAAGAAATGGGTAAATATTACCCATTTCTTGCCAAAGCATCAACTTATACAAGTGTACTTTTTTGTTACATGTAGGAAACCTGTAATGACAATGTATTCAATTTATTCAACAACTCTTATGTTCCAGGCACTGTCTGCATTAGACTAAGCCATTAAAGCATAAGGACTGCACCTTATTTATACTTCTCTTTTTCACCCATAGGAAAAAATATCTACTCTATATTAGATGTTTAAGGAATGAACTTGTGCAATTTTGCTAATATTTATAGCAAACCTGTAACGTAGACATCACATCTACAGTGAAGGACAGTGAATTATGAGCTCTGACTCAGAAGCCCATGCTTGTCTCACTCAAGTAAGCTGAGGCCACCAGTGAGAAATATTCTAGAACTTTTTCCAAATCTATGATTTCACCAACAATAGTGATTGTATGTCAATCTATTAATGTCATTTTTAAAAATGTGTATTTCAGAGTCCCTGTTATTCACAGGTATAGAAAGACATTCTGATGTCTTGAGGTTGAGTGGGGGTGAAGGGAGGAAGTATTTTGTTGTATTTTCATTAATTCTTTTTCTGAAAAGAAGAGTTCTGAAAACTTTCAATAAGACTTTTGTGCGAAATAACCCAGATTCAAGGAGATATTTTGTACAAGACAGCAGACATTTTGGCCTAATCAAATTTAAGAGTTCTATGAAAGTAGGACAAACCTGCACATTCTCTCTGCATTCTATTATATAAAGTATTCCTTCTTCCTAAGATAAAGCCCAAAAGGAGGCAATTTTAGGCAGAAAACTAGATTTTTCTGATTGATCTCCATCCATATTTTTTGGCATCTTTGTCCTTTTGGTACATGCTTCTTAGCATTCATTTTACTGTGCCTAAAAATAAATCCGACCTCTTTTTAAACATTTTTTTAATGGAAAGCCTCCTATTATACTGTATGAGACAACAACAAAAATCTTTCACTACTAGAGAAGAACTGAAAACTTAAATGAATATGACATGTACAACATTTAGAGCTTTGAGATAACTTCTAGGAAGCTCAGGAAAACAAAACCCCAGAGGGAGATAGGAGGGTTGGCAGGAGATACCAATGCCAGTAAGGGTTTTTTCCACAAAGGAGTCAAAGTTGAGGAGACACGTGGCTGCCAGAGCTCACACGCCCGCACCACTGCACTGTCTTTGGTGGGGCAGGCAGATTCCACACCCGAGGAAGGATCTGTGTGTCCACACACATTCTCTGAATATGGAGAAACGCCCCCACCATCAAGAAATGCAGGCGCTCCTGTGAGGGACGATAGTTTGTTTCCATAAGAGCGATGCTGCCCATCACAGCAGGAATGACCTCCAGCTTCTCCGAGGAGTGGGCAGCAACAGGGCAGCCAGGTAACCTCTGAATGACCCTGTGAGCAACTCCTGAATGCGGGTGAACAGATGGCGGAGGCAAATGTTTATTGGTTCACGAGGTTATTTATATCATTTCTTCCTCTTTGTCCTTAAACAAACCCTACCACTGTTAAAATACAGGAAGCTTGCTTCTCCTTGACTTTGTGGGTTCAACTTTCTAGATGCAACATACAAGAATGTTTTACTGTTTCATTCTACAAAACCCTTTCTGAAGCCCATTTTTTACAGTGATCCCTTTATCTCCCTTTCCTTAACTGGGCAAACTCTATGGAATAGCTTCTGCCTATTTATTGTTAATTGACCTATGGGCGATCGTCTTTTCTTCCTTCCTCTCCAGTTTCCCTCTGCATCTGTGTCACCTTGCTTTGCCCAGAACAAGAACACTATGAACTTTATCACTTGAGTTTCCTTACCTGCTGCCTTCCAGTGGGGTTTAACAAGCACCAGCAAGAGATCTGAAAGAGGCTGGCGTGCCTGTTTCCTCCTCCCACCCAAGCCAGCCTGCCAGAGCTTTGTTTTGCAGGGACTGTTCTTTCCTATCAAGGTGACACCTCCTGTCTGGAATCACCTCTACCATGGCTCTGGCTCTCACTGGGTTCCAACAACTGCTTCTCTCTTTGTGTCTCATTAAACCAAGGGGTGGTAATGGCTTTTTTTAATTTTTTTTTAATTGTTGGGGATTCATTGAGGGTACAAGAAACCATGTTATACTGGTTGCATGTCCATGTTACACTGGTTGCATTTGTTGGGAAAAGTCCCTCTTACAATCCTGTTTTGCCCCCAAAAGGTGTGGTACACACCAAGACCCCAAGACCCACCCCCCTCGCTCCTTCCCTCTCTCTGGGCTTTCTTTTGATTGTGGATATTTCCTGTGTGCTTCCTCTTCCCTTGTTGGTTTATTTAAACTTTCTCACTTTTAAAATGATCATTTCATTCTTTCTATCTCCTTGAATATGTCAACTGATTGCTGCTAAGACCTTATGTAATATCCACTATTGCATTTGAAGAATTCATGATTTTTTTTTTGCATGTTGATAGGGAGATATCCTTCTAATTCTATCTATGAGACAGTCCCTTTTGATTTGTGATGGCACTTCTATTTTATTCTTTTCCTTTAACTGTGTACATTAATGCATTTATGATGTACAGTGTGCTAATTTGCTATATACTGTGGAATGCTTTTCATGGTTTTTTTTTTTTTTTGCATGTTCATAGGGAGATACCCTTCTAATCCCATCTCTGAGACAGTCCCTTTTGAATTATGATGCCGCTTTTTGTTTCATACACTCCTAGGTGTATTTCTGAGCTTTGCATATGATGCCATTCTTCCCTTTCCCTGCACAACTCAGATTGATGGGGCAGCTACTGTCCCCCCTCAAGGACTGAGGGAAAACAGAACACTGCCAGATGCATACCAGCGCTTAAATGCTCAACCCAGAGCTGCAAACATCCGTACCACCCACGACTCACTGGCTAGAGCCCGTCCCATAAGAAAGCCAAAGTGTCTGGGAGACAGAAATTGAAATAATCAGTGAGCAACACTAATGAACACTAGTTGTTTCCTTTAACACTTCTTTTTATAGTTTGATTAACAGTCCTTTATCAGATCTGTCTTTGTCAAACATTGTCTCCTGGTGTGTGCCTTATCATTTCATTCTTAAGAAGGAGTGTCTTTCACAGAGAAGAAGTGTTTAATTTTAATGAAAGCTGATTATTTTATTCTTTCATAGGCTATGCCTTTGGTAACTTATCCCAAGGTTGTTGAAATTTTCTCCTACTTTATTTTCTAGGAGTTTGAATGATTTGCATTTTTACATAATATGATTCATTTTGTGCTAAATTTTGTGAAAGGTTAGGTCTATGTCTAGATTAATATTTTTGCATATGAATGTTCAGTTATTCCAGCACCACTTGTTGAAAAGCTAAAATATATTTTAATTTTGATATTATGAAAAATATTATAATTATTACTGTTGTTATGTATGAAAACTTCTCGGTGATATAAAGAAATTCTCTTTGGTTTTAACATTGATCTGTTGATTTTGTCATTTATTCTATATAGATATTCACCCTATTTTCAAGTAATTTACATTTCACTTTCAATATTTATGCAGCTCATTTCATTTTCTTTTCTTAAATATTAGCCAAGATTGACAGTATTGTAAATATTAGTAGTGCTAACAGGCATTGTGGTCGAGCCAAAGGCAAGAGCCAGAATCTTTCCAATAAGTAAAATGATGTGATTTTTAAAAAAAAATAATCATTACAAAATTTAAAAGGAGCCCTATTTTTTCTAATTTGTTTAAAGTTGTTGTAAAAATAGATATTTTAATGTAAGCAAAATTATTTTCCTTTATAGTTGACATTGAACAGCATGGGCTTGACCTGTGAGAGTCCAATTATGCACAAATTTGCTTTCACCTCTGCTCTGAGGCAGCACAACTAACCTCTCCTTCCCCCAGCTCCCCAGCCCATTCAATGTGAATGTGACCTGCGTGGAGAACTTTATCATTCACTGCCACTTAATGAAGAGTAAATGTATTTTCTCTGCCTTAGGATTTTCTTATTTATGTTTTCTTTTCTCTGTCTTACTTTATTGTAAGGATACAGCATATAATATATATATATCATACAAAATATATGTTAATCGGCTATCAATTGGTGAGGGTTCCAGTCAAATGCAGCCTGTTAGTAGTTAAGATTTTGGGGAATCAAAAGTTACATACAAAGGATCAGTAACCCCAAACTCCACATTGTTCAAGGGTCAACTGTATATTATTCCTTTTACTGCAACATTAAACTGGTTAACATAGCGTCACCTCACTTAATTGTGTTTAGACATTTATATTCTATTATTAACATATCTGACATGTACCTTGCAATGTGCACAGTAGTGGGTGAGGTCCCACCGATTACCCTCCCTCCACTCCCCTCCACTCCCCTCCCCTAGCTCCTCTCTTCTCTCCTTCTTTCTGGGCTATAATTGTGTTTTATCTTTCATATGAAAGTGTAGGTGATTATATATTGATCTCATAATAGTATTGAGTACATTGGGTATTTTTTTCCCATTCTTGAGATACTTCACCAAGAAGAATATGATCCAGTACTTTTGAAAAGTAAAGACAATGACCTTATAGCTTTCTAAAATTGAAATTTACCCAATTTATAAAATTTCTTAATTTTAGGTAAGATGAAGATCAGGGTTCCTGAATATTCATTACATAAATTTTAAATATTTTAAAGTTAAATATCTTAGTATATTATGGTATATAAGTTTTAATAGAAAGAAAGAAGAAACTGTCGTTTCTATGATTGCTTATAATTACATCTCCCTTTTCAGCAAAAAGAGTCTTCTAGACATTAAATTCTCCATTCATGAAAACTACTTATAATCTGTTTTATTATGTTTATTTATTTTCCTTACCTATATGGAATGGCTATGTCAGTTTTAGAGGTCTGATTGCATGGTGCATTACATTTTGTAACTGTGTTGCTATGATATATGCTTAGCCAGAGCTGAAAGAAAAGAATGTAGTATGCTAAATTTCTGAAAATAGTTCTCATACTACATCTTAAAGTGATACACTAAGGAAGTTACCTACCAATTCTTTCACGAACCTTGAAACATTTTTCACACTCATAGGAAATATTATAGAATATCAAAATCCATTTCAGAAATTACAGTTCACTGTTGTTTTTCATTTCCAGCAAAACTCCTCTAAAAGTTGCCATGAAGTTATCACATTTCTTTTTATAACTTATTTATTATGTTCTTTAACTATTAAACAATTTTACTGTTTGCGTTTCTGTTTCTTTCATAATTAGTAGAAATATTTTTTATCATGTATGCAAGATTTGTTTTGATGTGTGAGTATATGTGTTTGTTTTTGCCTTAGCCCTGACTCTTTAGATTTACATTTAGATTCACTGATTTCAGTGCACTTTTGGAAGTGATTTATTTGTAAGTATCCATAGAGATACTCAAACATAATCTCTTATTTTATCTATCTAGTATTCCTTTTTCTCTTCCATCACTATCTTGGACACTTCTGCCCCAAGAAAACACCATATTCTATTTTCTTTGTCACAGTGATTATTTCAGATATGGGCGTCTGAATTACATAGACAAATTAGGAGTGCTTTGCTTAGAATGTTACAAGACAGAATCTCCTCTTTAGACCAAGACTATAAAACTTAGAACTGCCACCAGCTCTGTTCCCACCTTCGTGGAACAGCCTGAGAAAAGGGAAACTCCTAGAGAAAAGCTGAGAAAAGACTTGAGAACTAAATGAGTCGGAGTCTGGTTTTTCCTGAAACCATTCCACTGGTGAATTTCCCTCTTTGGCAACCTACAAATACTGTTTTGCATTTATTTGTGTTTTTTTCTATCTCTCATCAGTGAAAGGTACAGCCTTATCTTAGGTATAGTTGAAGAAGTCTTAGGTTAAAAAATTAAGTAACAGAAATGTAATGTAATGGAAAAAGTGAATGCTAAAATTATTCAGCATCATTTTTAAATTAATTAAAAATAATTTAGGCATAAGGGAGCTTAACATTATATAATACACACTCATAATAACTGGCTAACTTATGAAATAAAACAAATCTGGATGAAGCAAATGATATATTTCTTCCTAACTTCCAGGTCTCAGTATTTCCAAACTTTTTCAACTATAGATACTCAGAATTGAGTCACCTACATTCCTCAGTTCACAGCATACAACTACCCAATTACCATGTGTCTCTGCAAAGACCCCTATTTGTTTATATTTTTCACTTTCATCCCATTAATTTCAATATCCTCATTACCCTCCCAGCCACAGGCAGCCAATCGTAAGTATTTATTCTACATCCTTTTGACCCAACCTTCATTATTTCATTTACATAAATGTTTTTGTAAAGGTATAACTGTGAAAATACATAGAATGGCTTTGTATGGAGTGGGAACCTATGGCTTTCAAGGCCACATATGGCCTTCCAGATACCCAAATGTGGCACCTCTACTGAATCCAAACTTTATAGAACAAAGGCCTTTATTACAAATATTTTTTCTATAAAATTCAAATTCAGTCCAAAGGCTAGAAGTCCTTGCATATAATGTATTTGCTAGAAGTCCTTGCATATAATGTATTTAATTTAATTTTTATTTATTTTTTAGTTTTTTTCTTTCTTTCTTTCTTTTTTTTTTTTTTTAGAGACAGAATCTCACTTTGTAGCCCTCAGTAGAATGTTGCGGTGTCACAACTCACAGCAACTTCCAGTTCTTGGGCTTAGGCGATTCTCTTCCCTCAGCTTCCTGAGTAGCTGGGACTACGGGTGCCCACCACAATGCCCAGCTGTTTTTGTTGTTGTGGTTGGAGTTCGAACCTGCCACCCTTAGTATATGGGGGCAACGCCCTACTCACTGAGCCATAGCGCGGCCCCATATAATGTGTTTTACATATCCATTCCTCTAGCAATTATAATTTAACTAAAAACTTAATTGCTAAGGAATGGATATGTAAACCCCACCTTTTTGCAACCACAAAATTTGAAAAGCATCTCTATTAATGCCTTTTATAAATCTTTACTTACCAAATAATTTACATTTCTAGATTATTTTATATTTTATTTTGTCATTAGTATCACAAAGCAGGTTGTTATATTTTAATCTAGTGAACTTACATGAGAAAAAAAGTTTCTTGTCCTAGAAGAAACAAAGCTTTCGTGATATAAGCTAAGGAATTGTTCTCTATGTGCCTAGAGCCCCCTTTCTTCTCACCTCCAATTCCATTTTGGCTCACGGTCTGGTAAAGGAGATGGAACTTGAAAGATCATTACAATACAGTGTGACTAATGCAATGGTAGAGGCACTGATGATAATAAAAGAACATGTCTTTAACATTGGTGGGGTGGGACACAGGGAGCTTCTTGAAAAAGACAAGCTGAGGAGACGGTCTCAAAGGAGGTTTTCTAGGGTCATGTGGTTTGGAGGGGTGATCATGTTAAGCAAAGAGAACAGTATGAGGAGAGAGGAACTGCAGACCCGGTGTGGAAAACTCCACGCAAATGTGACATAATTAGGATGTGATGTGGGAGAGAGAACCTGCCAGGAGGGAAACGAGAAGTAGGAAGAGAAGCTTGTCATAGTCAGTCCTTGCTGGAGTTATGCGATCAGGAGGGATCCAAAAAATGTTTTGTGCTAGAGAATGAGAACGTTAGATTACACAGGGGCCGAAAAAGATAGATTTGAAGGTGATGACACTTCATCTTCCAAAGCTTCAAATGCAGATTAAAAGATCAATTAGGAGACTAGGCATTCCCTTTTGTGAGATGTGAAAGAAATCTAAAGTTGGGCGATAAGTAATTAGTATGAAAAAAAGGGAAGAGAAATACTTAAGAGGTAAAATGCACAAGGGCCTGGCAATTGACCAAACTGACTGGAAGAATAATGTAAGCAAACTTGAGATATAAAATAAAGGAAGAGAAGAAGTTTACAGGTGAAGAGGGAGAGTCTTCACTTGTACCCACTAGTCAAACAAAACTAGAACTTGCTATATTTTTACATAAAATAAATTTATGTATTTAAAGCTTTGAATGTTCTTAAAGGTTTTATTCTCAAATTAGCAAAAATTCTTCTCAATTAAGCAAGTGTATATCCTCACGCAACATAAAATTGCATATTTCCATAACTTGCTTCCATATTATCGTGTCTATCATGACACCAATTCAAGGTACTATTTTTTTTTTTTGTAGAGACAGAGTCTTACTTTATCGCCCTAGGTAGAGTGCCGTGGCGTCACACTGCTCACAGCAACCTCCAGCTCTTGGGCTTAAGAGATTCTCTTGCCTCAGCCTCCCTAGTAGCTGGGACTACAGGCGCCCGCCACAACGCCCGGCTATTTTTTTTTTTTTTTTTTTTTTGCAGTTCGGCCGAGACCGGGCTTGAACCCGCCACCTTCGGTATATGGGGCCGGCGCCCTGCTCGCTGAGCCACAGGAGCCACCCCAAGGTACTATTTTGACAAAAAGAATAATCAGTCATTCATTATTTAATAAAGAGATAAATTTTCAAAGCAGGTTTTTAAATAGCTCAATTATTCTATTATCACTACATCTCATTCCATTGTTTTAATCATAACACAATTAGTTTTAGGAATATTTTGGTAGAATATTTTATGTAAAATATATCTAACCACCTTCTTAAGGAAAACATCAACTAACAAGAAACTGATTAAATGTAGTTATGTAAAAGTTTAAAATATTGAATGCAACATTAGACAAATTATCACTCGAAGACTGCCAAGCTATGCTTCTAAAGTCACAAGAGATACATATTCTGGAAACAGATCATACTTAGAGCATCAAAATATCCATAAATCAATGAGCAACAGCTCATCTTATAATAATGTAACTTGGATAACCTCACAGCTAATTATAAAAATGCAAAGTTTAAATCAGTAGAAATTATATGACAGCAGTCTCAAAATCAAATTGAATGCATGACTTGACCGAAATTTTCAGCCAGCCGATTTCATCATTAGTTAAAAATCAATGAACTCAAACTATCAGACTATCGAAAGTAATACTATCAGGTCAACACTCAAAGAATAAGCTATCTGCCTTGACGATAAATTGTTGAGAAATGGTTCCTGCCCCTTTGTCTTGTAGAACTGAAATCATTTTAAACTACCCTTCCACTGATTAAAATATAGTAGAACCTCCATAGTTGACCACGTCCCTACACTGACACCTCCTCCTAATTTTCATAGACCAGACAGGCACCATATGTACAGTGGGCCTAGTTCCGTATGTTGACCACCTCTGTGTGTTGACCTTTGTGTGGTCAACTTCAGATGTCCCACTGTAGTTAAAAACCAGAGTATTCCCTAATTAACTCAACACATAACCATAGAATGTGACATGAACTGAGATACTTTAATACTAAATACTTTATTGATTTAAATTGTTCAACCAATAAGCCAGTTTTTCTGATTTAATATAGTTCTAATGAATGAAGGAATTGTTTAAAAACAATAAAAACTCAGTTAACTTTTTTAGTATAGAAGAGGAGTATTTTGATAAATTCCATTTCTTCTGTTTCTAGGAAATCTTACTATTTCCAGAGAACTTCGTAAAAAGCATGTCAACATTTAAGCATTTCCAAATACACAACTGTAGTTTATCTTGAAGAAGCCTGCTTTTAAAATCTTAGAGTAGCATTCTGAATTTCTGATTTCTTTGTATTATACTATAGGTACATAAAATAAAATAGTATCATACTAATTCTTCCAGTGTTTTTAGGATGTACCCTTAAAGTTTTTATTAAAAACATCCAGTCCCCTCTGAACTCATTTTCCAGTGATATTCTCAACTCAGAGTGCTCAGTAGATGGAATGGATTCATCAAGTTTTCCATATTTGAGACAACAGATCCACATCACATATGTATAAAGTTAAGAGAGCAAAATTTAAACCTCCTATCTAGTTCAAACTTGATTTTACTCTTTCACTCCATCTTTACAATACCAGATTGTCTTACACAGCACAGCTAATTGCCCACAGTTCCCCTTATTTTATCACTTTTTACATTGTTCTCAGATGTTAACACTTTCTCTGCTTTTTCTTTTAAAATCATGCTGTCTCAACTACTCATTATTTATGACCAGTATCATTGTGACATGATGACAATTATTCCTTCTTGTTCAATATTTCAAAATGAAAATATATCCTCTTCATTGTGTCTCTATGGTGCTAGTGCCCAAAGCTATTTTATTTGTGTTTTGATTCTGTACCACTTTTAGAACAAGGAAACCTTATTTGCGGGTGGCACCTGTGGCTCATCGAGTAGGGCGCTGGCCCCATATACCGAAGGTGGCAGGTTCAAACCCAGCCTCGGCCAAACTGCAAAACAGAAAAATAGCCAGATGTTGTGGCGGGCGCCTGTAGTCCCAGCTACTCGGGAGGCTGAAGCAAGAGAATCGCCTAAGCCCAGGTGTTGGAAGTTGCTGTGAGCTATGTGACACCATGGCACTCTACCGAGGGCAATAAGGTGAGACTCTGTCTCTACAAAATAAATAAATAAATAAAGTTAAATAAAAAAAAAACAAAACCTTATTTGTCTTCTTAGACAGTTCTCAGAGCTGTGTGGGCCCATGTCTTCTTTAACCTCTTCCTATATCCTAATTCTTCACTCCTTACTTAGACTATGAAATTGCCCTTAATGGGTCCCAGAATGTTGACAGAATCCCCTATAATACACACTTTGGAGCACCAAATCTTTGTAATTTTCCTTCTTAAATTCAATCTGTATCTTTCAATTGCCTGTCTATATGTATAATCAAAATTCCTCCTGAAAGTTTGTGGTATTTTATTTTATTAATTATCTGAATTGTGACTACGTTGCAAAGCTTACCTCCCAATCTCCCAATAGTCTCTCCAGCACAGAACTGTTACAATCAGGCAGAAATGACTACAGGTTCACCAATATCACTTATTTCATTGTGTGGCAAAGTTTTGGACATGAAATTTTCCCTTATTGGAACCCTTGTCAGCCTTCCTCAAACTAGATTACGTATTTCTTTTATTTCAAAAATTATCTAGGAAAAAATTCTGGCCAGGAACTCTTTCCTAATCTAATCTTAATATTCAATGTACATTTGCATCTGTCGGAACTCTTATCTCAATTGTTCATGAGCATGTTTGTCTACCGCACTAGATTTTTTTCTTTTTACTGGTAGAGATTCAGCATTCATAACCTGTAAATAGGAGAAGATATTCATCACAAAAGAGCTAATAAGCAGAATTTACAGAGAACTCAAGCAAATCAACAAGAAAAGAGCCAATAGCCCAATTAATCACTGGGCAAGAGAAATGAATAGAACCTGAGAAATAAATAGAAGAATGGCCAACAAACACGTGAAAAATGCTCTCCATCCCTAAGCATCAGGGAAATGCAAATCAAAACCACCTTGAGATATCACTTAACCTCAGTGAGAACAGCCCACGTTACAAAACCCCAAAGCAACAGATGCTGGTGTAAGTAGAGAGAGAAAGGAACACTACATACTGTTAATGGGATTGAAAACTAATATAGCCTTTTTGGAAAGAAGTATGGAGAATCTTCAAATAGCTAAAAGTAGAATTTCCATTTGATCTTGTTATCTCATTACTAGATATTTACCCAGAAGATAAAAAAATCATTTTACCATAAGGACATTTGTATTCAAATGTATATAGCAGTTCAATTCACAAAGATGTGGAAACAACCCAAGTGCTTATCAACCTGTGAATGGATTAATAAACTGTGAAATATGTATACTATGGAATACTATTCAGCCATTAAAAAGGTAGAGACTTTATATCTTTTCTATTTACCTGGATGGAGTTGTCCTGGACAAGAACATTGTCCTTGGTAAAATATCTTGAGAATGGAAAAAGAAGCATCCCAGGTACTCAATACTAATTTGAAACCAGTAGATGAACAACTATAGGCTCACATAAGAGGAAAAACAATTAAAGTCAAGAAGAGGGGAGGGTGAAGAGAGCAAGGGGCTAAGGAATGCAGTGTAGAGGTCTATGGCACACCTCCTGGGTGAAGGACTCAAATACGAGAGTCAGGCTTTTCCTAACAAAAGTAATCAATGTCTAATCATATGTACAAAGATCATCCAGCACAGGCTTGAACTGTTGTCATTACAGGTGAACAGGATAAGTCAGAACAGCTGCAGTGCAGGTTTAAGTGAACACGCTCCTCACTAGCTCTGTCAAGATTTCAGAGTAGGTAAAAGTGCTACGAATAAATCTCCCCTTCTTCTAATTAAGCAAATTTCCCAGTAAGGAATAGGTGCCCTGAAACCTAGTAGCCTTGAGATGAAAAAAGAGCTTATAGATGAGAAGAAACCAGCTAACAGAACCCTGGAAGGATTAAAAAACAAAACAAAACAAGGGTGGCACCTGTAGCTCAAAGGAGTAGGGCGCCAGCCCCATATGCCAGAGGTGGCGGGTTCAAACCCAGCCCCAGCCAAAAACTGAAAACAAAACAAAAATAGTTTGACACCCCTAAGAGATCACAAAGGAGCTAAAATAGTGGACTCCAACCACAAGGAAACTTCCAAAATAACAAAATAGATTTCGGAAATATACGGCAATTAAGTTGAATGTGTTGGGGCAGTGGTCGGCTCTCGGTTCTCTGTGTGCTCTTGGCCAAAGATGACCAGACACCCCAAAGTGTTAGATCCAGCCTCTTGGTGGGCTGTTATCCTGGTCCTTTTGGTCCTTGCTTGGAAAAATCACAAGCAGGCCCAGTGTGATGGAGTGTCCACAGGCAGGAAGCAATTTCACACGAGCAGCTTTTTGTTGTAGAATGGAACAGTCTGTCACCGAGAGTGCAGAGAAAAAGAACAGCAGACAGAGTGACTCCCTGAGAAAGACCTGTTGTTTCCTTTCAGCGGCGGAGTCCAAGGGAGGTGGCGGATGGTACCGAATGATTAACCGGTGTTCTCAAGATTACATCTGGGTATGCAAGGCCTCTCTCTGAAAGCCCGTATTTGGGGTGATTGAGCCTTAATGTGGATTTAAACTAATTTTAACTAATGTGATTTTAAACTAATTAGCCTTAGGTTACTCTATTTCATTTTCCAAATGCCATTATGCCGGGCTGGGCGATTCCCAGGTTGTTAAAGCGTTCTCTCCTTCTCTTGGGGGTAGCAGGTGCTGGTGATGGGATTAAGGATGTTGGAGGACTTAGATGGGGTGCCTGCCCTGTCCTCTTCCCAGGTGGAGCAATTACTTGAGACAGCACCAAGGCGCAGTACCTTCATCCCCAGAAATCCGGAGAGCCCAGCTGTCTACCCAACAAACGGACACAAAGAGGCCCCGGTGCCGATGAGTCCTGGGGGATCTGTGTGGCCCAGCCTGAGCACTCTGAGCAGGCTGCCGCCTGGACCGAGGAACCGTGTTAGCTTTGCTCCATCCAGACTCGGCCTCCCTTCCCTACGCTGCCCACAGCTGCCAGGGCTGCCGGGGCAGCCGCTTCCCGTGTTGGTGTGTCCACCACGCCGAGGCTCCCAGAGAGAGTGGGGCGCCGACATTTCCTCTTACAGCCCTGCAGCGAACTGCGGGTGCTCAGCCTGTGAGCTCGCCGTGAACCGTCCGCGGGAGGCCAGGAGCCCAGGTGCGCAGTGCTGGTGCAGGACACCCCGCCCCTCCCCCCACACGAAGCCCCACTCAGCCCCCGCGGGGCCCTCAACAGGGAAGCTCCCAGCTGCAGCTCAGCTAGTTTTAGCCTTTGCCTGCTGAGAGACGCCCGAGGGACACCACAGGGCAGGGAGGGAGAGCAAAACCTGCTCTGGGCAGACCCAGTGGGGCTCTCAGCTGACTCCCACAGGCAGACTCCCGGCCCAGTGGAGCCACTTCAGCCGGGGCCAGACGTCTGACCCCCGTGAAGACACCTTCCTTACCAGCTTTTATGGGGGCTGAGGGTGGGCTCACCCACCTGCGCCGCCCAGCCTTACTCTCCCACCTGCCTCTGCTGAGATGGAGAATAAGGCCTCATCTTCCAGGACCCTGCCCACTACTTGGTCCATGAAAGTGCTTCTCCTGAGGGGCTAGAGCTGGTCACAGGTCCCAAAAACAACAAGGCAGCTTGCTCCTTCCAGGAAACTCCACCTGCTGGCAGGGAGATCAATTTGCACAGCTCTTTACAGCATTTACCCACAAGCGCCACCTGCTGTCCTAGAGATTAAACTGAGTGTGCCAACACCATTCATGGCGTTGAGAAGACCACAGAGCTGGAGAAAGAAATTTCAAAGACTTTTCATCCTCCCTCGGCAAAGACATACAGGGAATCTGCCCCCACACATAGCTCACCACTGCTACAGCCTACAAACAACTAGCAACTGAGAAAACCACACTCGGGATATCTGCAACCAAGGTATCCATTCAGAACCGAGATCACCATCAAAGCCCCCATAAGCAAAGCCAAAAGTTCTTACCCAACATTTGCTACAGCCACCCCCTTACAAGCGAAAGGGCAAAAAAGAAGCTCTGTCTAAGCAAAAGAAAATCCAAAGTAAGGACAAAGAGCTGCTCCAGATGAGAAGTATTTAGTGCAAGAATTCCAGAAGTATGAAAAGTCAGAGCAAAAGGACAGCCCCCAAAGGGACCACATGGCTAGCAATGAGCCTCGGCTAAAATGAAAATATCAAAATGCAGATAAAATATTCCAAACATGGATTGTAAGGAGGATCAGTGAAATCCAAGAGAAAATGGAAAACCAATTTAAAGAAACAACAACAACAACAAAAAATCAGGAAATCAATGAAGTAGTCACAAAGGTGAATAATATATTAAAAAATAAAAAAGCAAATAGAACTTCCAGAAATGAAACATTCATTTGCGGAAATACAAAACAGTGGAAAGTTTTAAGAATCTCAGAGCTGGGGGCGGCGCCTGTGCCTCATCGAGTAGGGTGCTGGCCCCATATACTGAAGGTGGCGGGTTCGAACCCGGCCTCGGCCAAACTACAAAACAGAAAAATAGCCAGGCGTTGTGGCGGGTGCCTGTAGTCCCAGCTACTCGGGAGGCTGAGGTAAGAGAATCACCTAAGCCCAGGAGTTGGAGGTTGCTGTGAGCTGTGTGATGCCATGGCACTCTACTGAGGGTGAAAAAGTGAGACTCTGTCTATACAAAAAAAAAAAAAAAAGCATCTCAGAGTTTAAAGAAAACACTTCCAAATTAACTCTGCCAGTCAAAAATAAAGAACAGAGAATTAAGAGGAATGAACAAAGGCTACAAGAAATATAAATATAAGGCCAAATGTAGGAATCATAGGCTCCTTGACTCCATCAGAGTGGCCCTTATTAAAAAGTCCCCAAACAATAAATGCTGTCATGTAGAAAGTAAGGAATGCTTATACATTGTTAGAGGGAAAGAAAACTAGTACAAGCTCTGTGGAAAACAGTATGGTATCTTTCTCAAAGAAGTAAATGTAGACCTTCCATTCATCCAGCAGTCCCATCACTGCATATCTACCCAAAAGAAAAAAATCTTGCCAAAAAGGTATATGCACTCCAATGTTTATTGCAGCACAGTTCACAAAAATAAAGATCTGGAACCAACCAAATGCCTACCAATTGATGTGTGGATTAACTGTGCATGGTATAGACCTATATACCATGGTGGAGTACTACTCAGCCATGAAAAGGAATGAATTAATGTCTTTTGCAGCAATTTGGACAGAATTTGAGACCATTATCTTAAGTGTAGGAGGGAAAAAAAATATCACATGTACTCCCTAATAATTTAGAACTAATTCTTGGGCACATAAAGAAGTATAGATGATTTGAAAACAAGAAGAGAAGTGGGGGTAGGAGGAAAGGAGTAGAATCCTACCTAACAGTTATGATGAACAATATTCAGGTGACAGGCATACTTAATAGCTGTGACTAAAGTCTTATACCACTATCCATATCACACAAGTATATAATAAAGGGATGGAAAAGAATGAGAAAATAAAATAAATTAAAATAAACTATATATTTTTTCCATCTCTGGAATAAAATTGGTCTCCACTTCTGTCCAAATTGCTGCAAAAGACATTAATTCATTCCTTTCTGTGGAATTACTGCCAGTTAGAATTTGAACTTGATGGATTAATAACTTAATTTTTCTTGTTTTAACAATTGTAGGTTGTTTGGTAATTTTAGCAAAAAGTCATTGTCACTGAAATGCCATAGTAATCATATGTATTACAGTTTTAAAATTTTATTTATGATTTTCTTATTGCTTTTGTTTTTTGTTTCTTTTACCATAGAAATTTCGTTATTATTTAGAGGTAAAAATGTCTTTTATTTCTTGGAGAGCTTATAGTTTTCTTATTTTGCTTAAGTAACTATCCCCCACACTCCACAAGGTTTCATAAATATTCTCCTAGATTTCCTTCACACATATTGATGAATTTAAACTATCTCCTTAATCTACCATGATAAGGTATGATCTCAGAGTCTAATTTTCTTTTTTTTCAGAAGAACATATGACAGAACTATTTGCTAAGTATAGCATCTTTTTCTACTGAATGAAATGTCTGTTCCAATTGAATTTATAAGTTATCACTTACTTTCATATTCTGTGTTAATGCAGTGTTGAGTACAGTAACTTTATAGAAATTTTAATATCAAATAAAATAAGATTTGTAATTGTTTGGGAAGCTGCATATTTTCTGTAATTTAAATGGTATTGTTATTAATTAATTGACTACGATTATCAACGGTGTTGGATCTTTTCCCTCCAAAACCATTAAAGAGGGTCTTATAAAATTAAAGTAATTTTCATGAAATAACGTTGCGACTATAAATATTAAAATAAAAATGTTGGTAGTACCATGGCAAGAGTTTGGTGATTGATTATCTATCTGTAGATGCTAACCCTGACTATTTAATCAGTTGCGTATAGTACAACTATGAATTGTACTATGAGTACAACTATAGTTTTACTGCTCTAGGTCTCTGGTTTCCTTAACTATAAAGTGGAAATCTTATTCAAATATTCCATATCTATATTTCCTACTGCCTAGTGATAAAGGAACCAGATAAAGTAAAGGCATTTAGAACTATATAGTGTAAAGATATGTAGAACAAAATATATCTGCCATAGTTATTCATCTTTTGTTAATTTTTTATATGTATGTTAAGAAAATATTCTTGGCTTATGGTCATGCAATGTCATTTGCTAAATTGTAGTTTTCTTGAGTTAACACCCTCGTTCTCTCATAATGTAATCAGAGCACTAACTCCCAGTGCAACTGTTTCAGGGACTTCTAGTAAAAGAAGAAGATATTTAAAGAAATATTGAATATTATCATTTATGACGTTAACTTCTGAATGTCGAAAATATGCTGGGCTTTAAATCAAGGAATTGCAGTTCTTCGATGTGTGCTGAGACTAAGAAATGTTCAAGATAACTTTAAGAAATTTAATGTATTTAAATTTTTGGTGGTCACTTCCTTCCGGTATGAATATAGCTCCGAGTTAAGGCTCAGATATTTCTTATATTTCAAGAATAGACCTTTTTTTGTAAATTACTTTGATCTTAAATTCTCAGTGAGTAATCCAGGTTAAGAAGGAAGAGACAATGAATTTTAAACTCATACAATTTATGGAAGTATTATAAGGTCTAGGAAAACCATTTTACACATGAGGGAGGTATCTCTACACAGGGAATCACATGAAAAATATTTAAGGGAGAAGAATAGTTTGAAATACTGGAGTAATTGTCTAGTATCATCTTTTCAAAATAAACTGGCAAATGTAGGCCTTTAAAAAAATGTTTTCTTGGTTAAAAGCCTACAGCAGAAAAAGAAAATATCTTAAATAATATGAGTTTATATGGCTTAGGAAAAAATAGGCTAATTGAAATTACTCAATGACGTGGGGGATGATAAGGACAATGAAGGAGCATTAGCTGGTCAAGTGTTAGCCACTGTGCCAAGCGCCTCACACCCATTATTTTCATTAATCCTTAGAATACACAAAGTAGATTAGGAATCAAAGACCTAAGAGAAAGTGAGTAACTTGCCTAATATTTTTGCATAAAATTTGGCATCTAAAAGTGATATTTAAAAATCATTATTTTTTTTAGAACTCAGCAGAAATTTCTAATCTGTTTTTGCATCCTTTCCATTGCAAGGGTGCTTATTCTTAGCAACCTCAGTAACAAAGCATTCCAGGCAGTTTCTACTTTTCATTCACAGATGACACATAAAGTAAAACTTACTTGACACCCTGGCCTAGGATTTTATGAAACTGCTCATTGGCATCTCCCCCTCACTCCCTTCACTGGGCTGTGCCAAATTATCATACAAGGCAACCATTGCCTGCTCATATTCTGCTTATTTTAAAATATCAATAACTCTCAAAAAGCAAAAACTAATAAAAAACGAAAAATCTCTCTATTCACTCCTGCCCCAGTACATTGTAAATCTATTGTGAATTGTCTCTAGATATATGACACACATACACACAGAGAGATAAATTCTCTGTGGCCTTCATTCCATGTAGCCTGCACTTATCCGACCTTCTTTCACCCTTTTCGCCTGTAATGTAACGATGTGCCATGCTACTAAATCTCAACCACAACGGTCAGTTAAAAATTAAAAAGAAAAAATTACCAAAATAATACAAACAAGAAAAGCTTTACTATAAAACTATTTTATAGTTTACTATAAAATTAACACTAATATTTTAAGTGTATGTGGAAAAAATGAAAGCAATTTTTCTAAGAAACAAGTGAATATATTAAGAAATTGGCTTATGTTGTTCATGAGTAGGAAATATTACCATTTCCTCAAAATTATATTCAACTTAATATTTATGTAGAAATTCCTTTGCTTCTCAGTGAAGAGTTTCCTTAAAATATTTTTTAAATAACCAGGTAAACACAATTCAATTTAGAAGAACTGGAAATAAAATTGGAATAATTGAATGGCCATGACACTGATAGATACAAATAGACAAATAAGTCGGTGAAATAAAGCCCATTACCAGACATAAATATGTCTGAGAATTTTGAGTGGGATTGATATGCTATGTCATATTATTTAGCAAAGGGAAGTTTATTTAACAGATGTTTTCAGGAAAATTGGTCGACTATTATTACCTTATCACAAGGAATAAAATTATTTAAAGAATCAAGTATTACCTTGCACACCACAAAAGAGTTAGAAGAAAATAGAAATAGTTGTGTACCTAATATCTTCTACATGAGCAAAGAATATTTAAGAAAATAATTAAAGAAGAAATGATAAATAAAATTATTTATAAATTTGAACCTACATTGTTTTTGCATATGAGTTCAAATTTAAGTTGTCATTTTAAAACTTTGTACCTATATTATGAAGCTAGTACTCATGGACTCAATAGCTCCCTTCTGTCATTTTCAATGCTGTGCACAAACCCAGTAAGGCAATAACATGTGTTAGTTGAGATCACATGCTTTAGTATCAGACACAACAGGGTTTGTGCCTTGACTTTGGTTATAAAGACACTAAAATCCTCTGATCCATAGTTTCCCTGCAAGAGAATTGTAATAAAATCAAGCCTATTACACATGATTACCGATAAATATATATATTTCCTAATGAATGGAGCCTAAAAGAGATAATGCTCCTCACTGCTCTTGGTTCAAGTTAAACACTCCATAAATGTTACCACATCGTGACTCTGAAATATAAATCCAAATTTAGATCTTTACCCTGAATTCTAGATCCATAGGCCAACTACATACATAAATTGTTTCTACAGGGATTTTCCATATATTCTCCAACACTCCTAAAAGTCCTGGAAGAGGAATAAATAAAGAGGGCTTCCTTGTTCTTGTGTGGCAAGATTCAATATTGTAAGAGTTCATACTTTCTAAATTCCTCATTGACACTTAACTAGCTTCCCAGAGTTCACAGAAGCTATGACTTCCCATATCCGAAACTAATTTGGTACAAATGGCTGTGTTTTCCTTTTGTACATTTTGTTCTAGATTTACCAAATTAACCCTTCCTCGGTCTTTTCTTCCCTCTGTATCTTTTCTCACATTCTTCCCTCAGTCTGAACTTTGCCCCTTCTATTACAACATGTCTAGATCTTGTCTATCTTTCAAAGCAGTCACTACATGTAACCTCTTTCATAAAACCATGCTCCCCTGCCACTCCCGCGGATGTAGCAATGCTTTCCAATGCTGATATTCCAAAACACATATTTTTCACTGTCCCTTATACATTTTTGTCATAAATTTTCCTTTCACAGTGGGTAATACAGACCCTCCTGGGGGTGACTGTTAAAGTAGACAACAGGTATGGCACAATCTGGTGGCCACTGGTTGTACACACCTGGTTGAGCAAGTAGGCTTACTGCTGATTAGGAAGTAAAATCAACCATTCTGGGTAGACCACATTCTCCCTCTGATCAGCATATATATTGAATTGATCTCTGTGGAGTCCAAATTTTTAATAGAGTGTCTTGTATATAAAAGCCACACTTATATTTAGCATTAATAAATATTGGAAACCTAAGAAAGGCAGAGTGTATATTGGTAAAAATGGAGTAGCAAGCTTACATATTTTAGGAGTGAATTATTGGATGCCCTTATAACAGCTGTTATGTTCTAACTGAGAGACTCCCATAGTGGTTTATATTTTTCTCCTTGAAGACTACATTTTTAAACAGCCCAGTTCAGCAGGAGAAAAAGAAACAAAATTTTGTGAATGTAGAATAGTTCAATATTCCAATCTACAAAACCTTAAAGTGATACCCATAAATTTTTCCATTCCTTTTTCCTATTTAGAAAAGAGAACAGAAGGAACATACCTCAAAATAACAAAAACCATATATGATAAGCCCATAGCCAACATCACACTGAATGGGAGACAGGTGAAAGTCTCTCCCTTAAGAACTGGAAGGAGAGAAGGATGCTCTCTTTCATCACTTACTCAGCATGGCACTGGAAGTCCCAGCCGGAGCAATCGGGCAAAAGAAAAATCACAGAAGATGTGCACATTGAAAAAGAGGAAGTCAAATTATGTTCACTAATGTTATGATCTTATACTCAGAAAACTTTAAAGATTCCTCTAAAAGACTCCTAGATTTGATAAATTAATTTGGTAAAGTTTTAGGTTACAAAATAAAAAATGTATACTAATCAGTAGCTTTTCTATATACCAACAAAAGCTAGTCTGATGACCAAATCAAGAACTCAATCCCACTTATGACACAGTAAATGTAGTATATATTATATACATGCATGTATTCAACAAAGGAGGTTAAAGGTCTCTACAAGGAAAACTACCCAACAGTATTGAAAGAAATTGCAACAAAAATTACAGGTGAGACAAACACATGGGAAGACATCCCATGCTTATAGATGAGAAGACTCAAAATTGTTAAAATGACCATACTGTCCAAAGCAGTCTATAGAGTCAATGTAATTCCTATCAAAATACCAACATCATTTTTCATAGAATTGGGGAAGAAATCATCAAATTCATAAGGAACCATTAAAGAGCTGGAATAGCCAATGTAACCCTCAGCAAAAGAACAAAACTGTAGGTATTACATTACCTGACTTCAAATTAGACAAGATTATTGTCACTGAAACAGCCTGGTTTTGGCATAGAAGTGGACATATGGGTCAGTGGAATAGAATACAGAACCAGAAATAAAGCCATGTAACTTTAATCAACTGATCTTTGAAAAAGTTGACTAAACCCTAAACTGGGTAAAGGATGAACTAGTCTAATCAGACTTAAAAAATAAAAAAACAACTGATGTTGGCATTGATCTGGTGAAAAGGGTATGCCTACACACTGTTGAGAGGAACATAAATTAGTACAACCACTATGAAAATTAGTATGAAGACTGCTTAAAAAACTAAAAGCACATCTGCCCTATGATCTGTAATCCTACTACCGAGTACCTACACAAAGGAGAACAAATCTCGATATCAAAAAGACACCAGCACTTATTTGGTTAGTGCATTCACAATCGCAATTACAAAGATATGGAATCAGCACAAGTGCCTGTTAATGAAACAATGGATCAAGAAAATGTAGTGCGTGCACTACTGAGCCATAAAAAGGATGAAATGATGACTTTTGTGGGAACTTGGATGGAACCAGAGGCCATTATTCCAAGTGAAGTAACTCAGGAAGTAAACACCCAATACCACTTTATAAGTGTTCTCACTTATGAAGAGGAGCTAAGCTATGGGTATTCGTGGCCATAAGGAGTGGCTTAATGGACATTAGAGTCTGAAAAGTAGGGAAAGCAAAGGAGGTGAAGGATAAAAAGTTACCAATTAGTATAATGTACAATGTACACTATTCAGGTAATGGGTACGCCAAAAGCCTAGGCTTAAATTAATCATTATACAACATATCCATTTTAAAAACTCCATTTACATCCCTTAAAACTACAGAAACAAATGAACAAACAAGAAACAAAGCAACAACAAGAAAAATACTTGGAGAAAACAGTACTTAAAAAAAATCCTTTGTGTTTATATTGGACAAGATAGAGGCCTCTAGTTCTGAGGCCTAGATTTTTTATCGATTTAATCAAAGGAGTCATTTCTGTTCTTTACTTTTATCATGGGCTTTTCAAAATATGTTCATTCACCTAAAAGCACCTATGTTAATCACTTTTAGAACAATGTGTAAAACATATATCCAAGCCAAGTGTGGTGTCATGCATCTATATTCCCAGCTAGTCAGGAGGCTAGGATGGAAGGACTATTTGTGCCCAGAAGTTCAAAGCCAGCATGGGAAACATAGGGAGACCTCATCCCCCAAAATAAATTATATGTATCTTTCATATATATGTACATATACAAATATATATGGATACATATATAAAGGTATTGTATACGCACACATACATATATATAATGAATATTAAAATGCTCATTAAAATGACATTGTTGTACTTATAGAATTTCATTATGTTTTCAAAATCGTTGTGATTTTAAAAATTTCTCAGTAATATATTTGACTCAATCTTATTCTTTTTCCTTCCTCTTCCCACCCTTAGGTTAGCATTAATGATACTGTGCTTTCACACAATTATTTAAAAATATTTGAGCCTAGTTTAGTGTACTTCTGCAGAGGTAGAGCTTTGTTCTGAAAACCGAATTTATTTTTTTCATAGAAACTAAATTCACGCTCCAAAGACAATTAAGATATCAATGATTTATTAGAGTTATTTGTTCTTTAAATGCATATAACCAAGAAAATTAAACCTCATGCAATGTTGTGATTGTAATGCTTGCTAAAGTTTGTGAACATCTGGTTTGAGAGAATAATTGGGTCAAGAGAGCTACTACATAGATGCCTGCTGGCAAAGTAAAACATATTAAATACATTTAACTAATGGGAAAAAATGTAGGACGGGGGCAGATAGCCTATCTTAAGGATATAATTAGAAGTTTTTAATGTAAATGGAAAAAACACTCATCTGTACATTTGGAGAGTCTAATTGGCTTCATTTAAATCTTAAAAGAAAGCTGTCTTGTATAGCTCTTTCAACAAGCACACAATATTTTATCATCCTGAATATTACTCCTTAGATGGGATCCAAATGACCCTTTTGTATTCACTTCTATTTAATAATAAGCTACAACTTAAATAGTGTTAACCATGTACCAAACATAGTGCTAATTTGCACTTTACATTAGGTAAGTAATTAAATTGTGGAAATCAAAATCATTTATTAGTGGAGATGGTCCAAAAAGGAGATTATTTTCTTTATTTTTCTATTATTTCTATAGAGAGTATTATTTTCTGCTGCAACTTAGGTCAGAACCCCAGAACATTTAATAGATTTCACATTCTGATCTGTTGAATTAATCTCCTGGTGGGATTAAAATTCATGAGTCACTGCTTTCAAGAAAGTGAAACATTATTAAAGAAAATGACTAAGTGGAAAAATGATTTTTTAAAATCAGAAGCTAGAATGAATATCCTTGCTAAATAAGTTGAATAAGAACATGGCTATATAATAATAAGGGCATGGCTTTGATAATACGCTCAACAGAAAATTTCAATCCATAAGATATCACCTTTTACATTCTGCATATTATAAAGCCAAAGCAAGCATAAGAATTTTATGCGGACAAACTGTCTTAGAAAGATTAATTAAAATCTATGTTATACTTTGGATTTAGGGATACTGTCTTAGAGTAAATCTTTTTAGATCACATCCCTTAGAGTAGACTAAGGTGTTCATAAAACAAAATGCTTGAATGAATAATATGAAATGCTCCAGATGAAGTAGAACATCATAGAGATACACAATTTCAAGAAAATTGATATTATCTATATAGAGACACTGTTTCTCTGAGGCCCTGGAGAAGAGATGAAAGGAGCAAAAATACAATCAGGAAACTATATATTTTGTCTAATAACAAATTGAATTGACTCTTGTTTATGCTTTTTTATTTTCTCATTAAATTGACTCTATCTGTTGACTGACAACAAAATAAATTAAAAGTAATTTTCTAGATCACTCAAAATAAACACAATATAGATCGTAGGTCTCAAGGACAACAAAGTTGAGTGGCGCCTGTGGCACAGTGAGTAGGGCGCTGGCCCCATATACAGAAAGTTGCGGGTTCAAAGTCAACCTCAGCCAAACTGCAAAAACAAAAAAATAGCCAGACGTTGTGGTGGGTGCCTGTAGTCTGAGCTACTCGAGAGGCTGAGGTGGGAGAATCGCCTAAGCCCAGGAGTTGGAGGTTGCTGTAAGCTGTGTGATGCCACAGCACTCTACTGAGGGCGATAAAATGAGACTCCGTCTCTACAAAAAAAAAAAAAAAAGAGAGAGAGAGAAAGAGAAAAGATCAAGGACAACAAAGTTGATTCCATATTTCTAGTAGACAAAGTTTTGACTTTAAATAGATGTCCTATTTTCTCAGAACTTTTTAACTTAATCATTTCTCCTC
>CAUYON010141397.1:0-24939 GCA_963573935.1 Arctocebus calabarensis
TTTATTTTTTATTTTTTGAGACAGAGCCTTAAGCTGTCACCCTGGATAGAGTGCTGTGGCCTCACAGCTCACAGCAACCTCCAATTCCTGGGCTCAAGTGAGTCTCTTGCCTCCGCCTCCCAAGTAGCTGGGACTACAGGCACCCACCACAATGCCCGGCCATTTTTTGGTTGTAGCCGTCATTGTTTGGCAGGCCCAGGCTGGATTCAAACTTGCCAGTTCAGGTGTACGTGGCTGGTGCCTTAGCCCGCTGAGCCACAGGTGCCGAGCCCTAGATACTAATTTAAAGAAAAAGATACATTTAATTTATCTTGGCACAAATAATTCAAGATAGACTAAGAACTCCTTACCAAAAAAATATTTTTTAATAAATCTTTCATAGAGACAATTGGTACTCCTGCATTCTTGGAGTAGAATTTTTACCTCTGTTATAATGAGCACCCTCCTACATACTGTTTAAATTATTAACAAACTCTACATCTGAAAACAGAGATGTTATTGAGAGTAAACTTCAGACCACTAACTCTGCGGAACATTCACCAATTAATTCTTATTATTAAAGGTGTTTACCTATACGTGGATTCTCCCCCATTTCCCCTACTATAGATAAGTTAACATGTCCTTGGGTTGAAACAGTAGAGCGATAATTCAAAACAGAAGTTTCTCGATTTTTTTGGTTTCACAAAACACGTGTGGGTATATTCAGTTGGCCACAGAAACTTAATGTGGGAGCTTGCAGCTCTCAGGCTGAAAGTCTCCTCCAGTCTGAAGTGAAAAGATGGAGTATGGCAAGCCTTGTGCCAGCTCATTTTCAGTTGGGAACTTTGTGCTCTCATTGCTGATATTTAACCTTTGAGAGAGAGAGAAGAGGTTTTTGCTTTCAAAGTTTTGTGTAAAATCCTTAAATAGGTTCAATCCACAAATGCCCTATTTTCCGTCTTGGTAGTACACTTCCTTCCTCATCACTTAGAATTTGCTCTACCATACAAAGGAAGACTTGGCCAAAAGCTCTGGGTGTCCAAGCAAAGCCTGCTTCCCATAGTTCCTTTGGCTTGATGAGAGTTAAAAATCCAAGAACCCAGAAAGCTCCCCTGGGAGCTCTGGAAAAAGGTGAGTGACAAAAGATTCCAGGACTTGCATTCCTCTTGGCCCTGGCAGAGAACTTGAATATCTGTTGAGTTTTTGTTGAGAATTAACTATCTCATAGCCAGAAGGGAAAAAATTCTCCAGATCCTAGCACTCCTAAAGAAACTTTGCACCGTAGTGACTAATAAATTGTAACCATTAGAAGTCAGCAGGCCTTCCCCAAGAGGAAAGTAGCCTTCGTGATTTAACTGTATGTTGTATTATACTAAACAGTATGTTTAGAAAGAAGGCCAATTATAAAAGTGGCCAGCACTGACTCTGGGCCACTGTACCTTAATGCTGTTTTTCATTTGTGAAATAGGTGTGAAGCTCTCCCTTACACACACACACAGAGAACAATCACATTCTAGGGATTCTGTAAACATGCCTTTATTTCTCTCAAAGCTACTGTGCAGTTCATTTTGAACACATACTCAATAAATTGACCACACGTTGATTGAATTCAAATGAACAGTTAATCTAACACTTATAAACACAATTTTAAGACTATCGATCTTTATGAATCAATGACAATGAAAATTATTATTATTTTTTTTATTTGCTAACCAAAGCTTTGTCTCATCTTTCGAAGTACACAAAGAAAGAGAAGAAACAACAGTGGTAGCTCTTAGACACTTCCACGGTTAGTTTTATACTTAGTTGTCTTGCTTTTAATTGCCAGAAATATATTGAGCTTACTGTATGAACTGATCAAGTACACAGACATTTATATAAGACTAGCAGGGTCTTCTGATAAGGTTTTTCTATTTGAAGTATCTGTCTGAGAGTTTGATGATCACGACACAATAGGCAGATATTTCAAATTATATTTAGGGAAATAATGGTGGTTGTTTAATAATAAAATCTGACCTAGAAAAATGGCTTTTAGCCACTTAAGCCTTTTTTTTAAGCTTTTGAGAACATGTATGAGAAGCATGGTATTGCCAAAGATGACTAACCAATTCCTTTTTGCTTTCCCAGAGAAACGGACAGATAAGTCAGCTGTATCTGGAGCCATTCGATTGAAAATCAATGTGGAAATAAAAGGAGAGGAGAAAGTTGCTCCATATCATATACAATATACATGTTTACACGAGGTAAATAAATTGCATTTTATTGATGATAAATCTAGAAAAGAAAGGGTTTGTCAGGTGTTTCTAAGACCCTCGAGCTGTCCAGTGGACCTGGCCTTGAACTAGCAAATTTAGCTGAGTTAGAGTGAGAGTAAAGTAAAGGGTGGGGGGAGGTGAAAATAAAGCATGTGGGACTCCCTAGTGCAGCAGAACAGATACAAAGTTTATTTAAAGCATAGATAAAGCATAGACATTCCCAGATAGAGGAAAATGGTCCCCCTTGATAGTGAGATGAGACGCCACACAGAGACAGTGTGCAAACATTAGTATCTCCTCTTCCTTCCTCCTGCAGTTATCTGTAAAGTTTCCATTGGTCCCCCTCTGTCCTTAAGTATCCGTGTCTACTTCTCATTGGTCACAGATTTCCTGTGTCTACTTCTCATTGGTTGCAGATTTCCCATGTCTACTTCTCATTGGTCGCAAATTTCCCATGTCTACTTCTCATTGGTCGCATATTTCCTCGGTTACCACATATATGCATGCATTGTCCTTTACGTTTTATTAATTATGATTGCTACCTGCTATTTTCCTGATGATTGTTTGGTGGTGACTGTGAGTCTTGTGATGTTTGTGGCATTTGTGGTGTGCATCGTTCTGTGACTGCGACCTTTACCCCCCTTTGGGTTACAAACTGGAAACTGTATTTTAAAGAGTTGGTTAACTGAATCATGACCCAAACAAACACTGTCTGCTTTAGGGCCCTTTTCAACTTTCTTATCTAGGAGGCCAAATGTATCTTCCAGTTCCCAGTAGCTCCTTTCTATCCCTCGTCAGTCTTGATAATGGATTATAAGAGTAAATAATTCGTTTTAAAAAAAACATGGAACTAGGATGGTAGAGTTGCTCCTGGGAATTGTGACTCCTTCCTGGGTAGGTGATGTGCTGGTGTCAGAAGCCCTACGTGTCTCCCCCCTGCATGCTTGTCTTCTAATAAGAATTTAGAACAAGCCCCTGAGGCATTAAAAAGCAATAAGATAATAACACTTAGGTAGGGAAAAAGCCATTCTTCCAAAGAGGAAGAAAGAGTGTCAACAATTATTCATTGAAATGAATGATGACAGTATTTTGAAAGCATTAAAGAGGTAGGACTTTGGTAGTCCAGGAGAGGATTCAAACCATAATTGTTTTTGAGAACTCTGAGTTAGGCTTCCGATTTCATTGAATATTTAGTTAGAGGTATTATTTATAACTGGAAACATAAAATGTGGTTTCAATGGCTTTTGGGAGCCAGTGTGACAAGCAGTCATTTTCCTTTTTCTAAGTACAACAAAGGGCATCGTACATACTGAACCTCTTTAATTTTCACATTCTTTCCACAAAGATATATGAGAGAATCAGAATGTGGTTTTCCACCCAAAGTGTAGGGCCTGGTTGGCTTAGAGCAATGGTTCTCAACCTTCCTGATGCCGCGGCCCTTTAATCCAGTTCTTGTGGGTCACGACCCACAGGTTGAGAACCGCTGGCTTAGAGACAGGTGGAGACCACCCAGGATTAATCCAAAGGACAGACTCACCAGGCCTCTTCTGTGCCTGAATACAGATAGGTAGACAAATAATCATGAGTTTCTGGCTGCTTTGCAGCTGAGAGGTTAGTTAAAGGTGTCACTGAAGACTTTCTCTGATGCAAATGACACTTATCTCACATACCAAAAAATATAAGGTGAATCTGAGGAAAGAATATACCTTTCTTTATGTTCAAAGTGATAAAGAGAAAGATCTTCGTATGAGAAAAAGCTGAAAGATAGCTTTGTGCGTGTGTGTTATTTTTCCTAGATACATTTATGAAAATTTATATATATAACTACAACTACGTAGACCCCATTCACTAAGAAAGAAAGGGTGAACACTTTAAATCCATTTACATGTAACTAAGTAATTTGATGTAGGATCTAAATTTGATATAGGATCTATTTTTGTGACCAAAATCTAATCACTGCTATCGTTCCTTAAAGAAAGGTGATTCAGTTTTCAGGCCAATGAAAAGAAATCCTTTGGTCTGGCAAGGAGAACTCTGGCCTTCAAGCATGAGCAGAGAATATTTGTGATCAGAGGAACATCACTATGGTTCACTTTTCAGAGTCTTTTCTGTGGGTCCAAGAACCTGTAAAACTGACATTGAAGAAAACGTCCTTCCCTTTGCCCAGGCTGTGTCTGTGCAGTGGTTTCTAAACTTATTAGAAGCAAAAATGAATTCAGGGTTGTGATTTATTTTTTTCATTACAAAAATTTCAAAAATTCATTTCAATCTCAATTCATTGACCTGACTCTTAACCATTTTGCAGCTGAAGCCCTTTAGTATCGTTTACATAACTAAATTCTGTATTAATATAGCCAAAATCACATTATTCATTCACCTAGGGCATTATAATTGACTCAGAACCTATGAATGCAAAATATATTCTATTATGTAGAAATGTCTACATGCAAACACTTTTCCTTCCTTCTGAAAATGTTTTTTTAATGTACAAAACGTTTGAATCATTGATTCTCTGTAGACCCAGCAGATGCAAAAGAGGATTTTTTGACAATGAAGTAAGTTAGAAAGAAAATCTACAATATTCCTGTTTCTTATAGTTGCTGATGAAATATTAGAGTGATGAGAATATAAGTGCGTTTTATGGAAACTTAGAGTTAAATATTTCTAGCCTGTTCTAAAGAATCACTGAACAACTGAAAATCACTTGCTTTTAGAATCTGTTCCATTATTTAACTGAAGTGAAATCTAATGGTGGAGTGAAAATCCCAGATATCAAAGGAGATGAAGCCTGGAAGGTTTTCTTTGATGATGCTGCCCAAGAAATAGTTGACGAGTTCGCCATGCGCTATGGGATTGAGTCCATTTATCAAGCTATGACGTAAGTACTATGGAACATTTATGTAGTTGAAAACCTCTGTTAAAATCTAATGAAAGAAAAGAACATTCATCTTGCTTCTGATTCAAATGAAACTGATTAAAAAGAAGATTACATTTCTTCCTGCATGGTTGATGCTCTCTGACGGCTAAAGTATTGATGATCTGGTAATTCACTAACATCATCATCCACACCTTTATTCTGTTCTCCCACTGTGGTCCCCTCTCTAGCAGTTGTGAGCAGCACCTGTCACTTAGAAAGGCAAATTATTCACCCCACTGCAGACCTGTTGAATCAGAAAGTCCAAGGGTAGAGTCCAGCAATCTATATTAATATGCCTTCCAGGAGATTCTCATGTACTCTTAAGTATGAGAACCAATGCCTTATTTCATAGCTGAAGAAACCAAAGCTCAGATTTATACGAGGTTACAAAGTCCTTTAGTGCTGGAAATGTATCTAGAGCCATAATGGTGTCTTTCCCAAATATGAGCCTGTGTCTTTCCTTCTTATATTTATAACAGTACCACTAACTCAGTAAAACAATGAATTTATTTATTAGCACTCATAGAACCCAAACATTATAGCAAATATGGAAATGTTACTGTACCAGTAACTGGATTGTTACTGTCAGCCAATCTGCAGAGATGGGGACAGGTCCACCAAACCGTATTTGTCAGGAGGCCAGGATTCTGGAGAACAGTGAGAGTAGCCTCTCCAAGACTGTTCTCATCTTCCCTTTCCAATGTTATGGTTTTATAGATTTAAGTTCAATGTAAAGACCCTGTTCATCCTTATCTTAAACAATAATCAGCAGAACCCATGACCCATAAATAATCAACAACATTCTAATTTAAAAGTTAATCTCCTAAATCAATCCACCTAAACTACTCAAGATAGGCGTCTTTAATGTGGGAGCTAAATTAACAAAACAGTAAGAATGGGAGATGGGGGTGGGGGTGTGGGGGTGTGTGAAGGTCAGGCAGAACCTAAACCGAGGTCCAACTGTGTCATGTCTGCCCTTGCCTGACAGATTCCATCTTATTCTCACTATCTGTGCTTTCAGGATTGTTTTATACAGACACCTACCCTATACCGAGACATTTCAATAAAGGTTTAGAATTGGGTCATTACTGCTCCATAATCTACTTTTTGACACCTGGTCTAAGTTTTAAGTGCATTTGGTTCAAATATATATATATATATATTTTTACAAGTTATGCATGTCATGCATAACTTATAAATTATTTAAATGCATATATTAGAGCCCTTTTATATTAGGATCATATTTTCATGTGAACCAAATATATTCTGACACAGATAATCAATTTCAACCATGTTAATGAGGGATGTAGATTGGACCAAAATCAGTACCCTCTTCAGTCTACTGTTCATAGCATTTAATCACTAGTTGTAAATCTGGAACAATGAATGTAAATTACTTGTAGAGATATTCTGTCTACTGTTTTAGTTTATAGACTGTCCTGATGCTAAATAATGAAATACAAATTATTGGATTAAAAAAAAATGGAACATCTTCAGATTACCCAGTTGAACCTCCCCCACAAATCTGGAAACCCTCTGCTTTTCCACATCCGCTTAATAGCTCATTTCTTTCAAGGCAACCTATTTTGTAATTGGGCAGCCATGTGGGAATCTGTGACTTTGATATCTGCTCCATCCCATGCCAAAGGCTATAATTCAGAAGAATACCTTATATTTGAGCACAATTAAAATGCAACTCTGATTAACAGTCTAAGGTAAATGAACTGTTCTGCCCAAAGAAAGCTAGATTTAAAAAAAATCAAAACAACCTGCTTCCGGAAAGAATCCCAGGAAAAGAAAGGACCAAGTTAAATTTATTCCAACACATCTCTGTGAGCTGATGTTAGAGTCCTTCCTTTCCATGTTCCTGTTCTCTGAGAAGCACAGTTATGTTAACATAGAAAATTGGTAAATACATGAAAATTTTAAAAAGGAGAATAAGTCCTCCTTTATTTTCTCATGCCTCTGTTTGCCTAAGTAAACAATAAGAATTAAAAAATGTTCACATTTTAGATACTTATTTAGTATCAACTGACCAAAAAGTAAATTGGATCTTAAACATATTTATAAAATTAAGGCTTAACAGAGCCTCTGTTCACACTAAATAATGGTTTGAAGCAGGAGTTGGCAGTTTTTTTTTTCTACAAAAGCTCAGAAAGTAAATATTTTGTGGGTCTGCACTTTGTCTGACGCCACCCAGTCCTTTAGTCCTAATGCAAAGCAGCCATAGATATTAAGTAAACCAATTGGTGTGCTGTATTCTGATAAAACTTCATTTCAAAAAAAAAAAATGTTATGATCTATATTTGTCTTAAGAGCCATAAATTGTCAACCACTGGTCTAAGGAGTGAAAGAAAGGCAGATAGACATAAGATAGAAAGACTGCGTTGTTTTTTGGCCCAGTGGCTCAGGCCTATGATCTCACCACTCTGGCAGGCAGAGGTGGGTGAATTGCTTGAGCTCAAGAAATCTGAGACTGGCCCAAACAAGTCTCTACTGAAAATAGAAAAAGTAGCTGGGTATCATGGCAGGTGCCTATAGTCCCAACTACTCTGAAGCCTGAGGGAAAAGGATCCCTTGAGCCCAAGAATTTGAGGTTGCTGTGAGCTGTGACACCAGGGCACTCTACCCAGGGTGACAGAGTGAGACTCTGTCTCAAGAAAGAAAAAAGAAAAGAATGCCTTGTTTTTGTGTGACAACTATGGTTATACATTTGTTGTGATGTTACTAGTTTAATTTATTGCATGTATATTTTAGCATTGAGTACTGATCAAGACAGGCTTAACATTTCTCTCAGCTTGACAAAACTTTAGACAGGTTTCTTTCTCCCCTGACCTCCCTCTCACTTTGCAGTGGCCTAACCCTGGAAGCTCCCCCTCTTTTCCTTAGAGCATTTGCTTTAGAAAACAAGTAAATTCTTTATTTGTCCTTTTGAAATATCACTACTGGTCTCTCTTTCCTATTGCCATAGCCTTGTATAAAAACATTCTTGCCTAATGAACTTTGGGGCAATATTTGCTTTGACAATACAAATTTTGCCATTACCTTGCCAGAAGAAAAAAATAAATTCCATTGTTTGATAATCTGATAAATCCTAAAAAGAAATTACTACCAACATAGATGTAATCTCTTCATTGGCTATTTGCTGGTATATATTATTGTTAGGAATTAATTGCTTTTATGCAGAAATAGACATGTGCCCATTTTATATCAATGTATTAATATAATTATAATCCATACTTATGTTTAAAAGAGATAAGAGAATGGAGCTGCTTAGAGGTGCATTTGAATTCTATTCAAGGATTTACAAATTGAAATTTTGAAAAGAGCAGTTCTCTTTTCATTACTGCTTTATAAGAAGTTCTTGATTCATGGTAGAAGCTCAAGACATATTTGTAATCGAATAAATCAGAGGAAGGAGTTGTTTATCAAAGTTGCAGGTATTTTGAACTTCTCCTGATGTATTTTTAGATGTTACAGGTTTTCAGTTTCCAAACAGTTTTCCAAGCAAAGTAGTAATGAAAAGCTTAATTAAGGTGGTATATCCCTGTCATCTGTGTATCTATGTCACCACTTATGTTGTATAAGCATTTTAGAGCACACTAGATGGGACTGATCATTTCTAATAATTTGAGAGAGTTTCAGAGAACTGCTATTTTTTAGTTAGGGTCAAGAGATAACTTTCAGAGATAGTTTTGATCATACTTTCATAATTGACCTGTATTTCTCAACCTATTTTTCACCAATGGCTTATACGACGAGGGTAAAAAAAAAAAAAGTTTACAAATAAATCTGTCTTCGCCTTTTTCAAATTTGAACTGGTTGAATAGTAAATAAGTGTCTGTTGTTTTGAAACCTTGCTTCAAGGAGTAACAATAACGAAAAATACCCTGAAAAACTACCAACCAACAAAACCATGGAACTGATAACCTTCTTAAGCTTATCGCAGAATTGCTTCCTCAATTTTTAAAAACAAAAATAGGAGAACTAAGTTTCCAGGGAGAAATGACGACCTGCCTGTGTAGCAAGGATACTTACAAGCTTGGGAAAGAACAAAATTGTTTAATTCTGTGAACTTTCCTAGATATTACTTGATGAGAAACAGAAGTAAAATTGCAGTTTTTTTTGTTGTTCAGTAATCCTTCAGGCTTATCCAAATCCCCACGTAATTTCACAATCTTCCTTTTTTTTTTATTAGTGATTTCTTGGCTTTTAAGCACATCTCATTTTTTTGAAGATAGATTTAGAGAAGAAATAAATAAGGAGAAGTATGTATTAAGTCAGATAGTCTAGTAGCATATTATAAAATTTTTCTCTTGTGTATTTCTCATCATAAAAAAGAAACTGAATCTATTTTGCTGGTAAATAACCTGAACGTTAAGACTGAACTTCCCAGGCCTCCCAGGGCCTTCCTGATTATTGTAAATGCACTCCCCTTTCACCACAAGACAGTTTCTGTGAGGGTGCAATACATTAGCCCTATCTATATATGTAAAAATATATTCTCTGTTCTGGAAGCCTTTGTGAGAAAGAAAAGGATTACAATTTTTTGATTGGGACAAGTAATTGATCAAGGATCTGAAGACTTTGTTCCTATATGGTAAATGTGACCCTCCCAAATATAAAAGCAATTTTCTAGTTTATGACACTAAGAATGAGAATCTCTTCCCTTTTTGAAAGGAGTATACTGTTCTGTGTATTTTGCTTCATAGGTGAGATAGAAAACATGTTTTCATCATGAGAATTTTGGAAGTTCTTGATGCTTTTCATCTATTTATGCAAACATATGTTCCTGATAATGTCCTGACCAACTATCTGTTCCCTGCTGAAAACATCTAGGGAATGTCACTCCAGGCAGCAAGGATTAAATCGTCCTTTGAAGGTGATTTCAACCAAGCAAACACATTTTAACTGAGTGTTTAATGAGTCATGTATTGTAAAGTGAAGGCCAAGGTGTCTCACAAAATCTGAGATTCCATTAGATAGACTACAATTTTGCCTCCATTATAATAAATGAGAGAAAAGCATTTGGTTATTATTTTTTACCTTGATGTGTATAACACACAACCTGTACTTTGGCACTGGCCATCTTAATTTAATCCATATTTAAACCAGGACAGTGTGGATGGAGTTTACTTTCCAGCCACTAGCCTATTTTAGCTGCTGAACTATGGGACTGCTTTCTAGGGTAGCTGCTCCTGGATTGAATCACTCATTCATTGAAGAAATATTTACTGAATGCCTATCATGTGCCAGAAACTTTTCTAGGCACAGAGGATAGAGCAGCAAACAAGAAGCCAAGGTTCTCATGAAGCCCACAGTCCAGAAGGTTAATTTATTCAATAGATACTTTCTGGGTATCTAATGTGATATCTCATTTATGGTATCTTAGTTTATTTAGGCTGTATAACAAAATGCCAAAAATTGAGTGCCTTTCATTACCTTCCTGTCCTGCACCACTGCTCTTGGACCCAAAATACTCATAATGGGGCTCTAGCCATTCATAGCATTTATGAAAAGTCATGATTCTTTTGGCCCAAGAAGTGATCCTTAAACATGTGAGTCCCTCTTTAGTGATAAGAGTAAATAAAATATTTCCTTACTGTTGAAATACATGCTGATCTAAATTTGGGGGAGCAAATATATTAAATGTTATTTGAGTGTATAAGTTTCCAACATCAGGAATGCAGACAGTCTTTCTTTCATCCTGTGCTGTTTCTCTGAAATCTCTTCCAAGGATTTAAACAGGAATCATTGTCTCCTTTTGATACTTCTTTACAGTCAAGTTGCTCGTCTGTCCATTAAAAAATGGATTTTTTTTTTTTTTTTTTTGCAGTTTTTGGCCAGGGCCCGGTTTGAACCCTCCACCTCCCGTATATGGGGCTGGCACCCTTCTCCTTGAGCCACAGGCACTGCCCCCCAAAATAATTGACTTTTTAGCTCTTTTGATTCAAAGATAGGTCCATGTGTGTGTTTGTGTCTTTCTTTCTTTTTTTTTTTTGTAGAGACAGAGTCTCACTTATCGCCCTTAGTAGAGTGCCGTGGCATCACACAGCTCACAGCAACCTCCAACTCTTGGGCCTACGTGAATTTATTGCCTCAGCCTCCCAAGTAGCTAAGACCACAGGTGCCTGCCACAATGCCTGACTATTTTTTTGTTGCAGTTCAGCCAGGGTTGGGTTTGAACCCACCACCTTCGGTGGGGCTGGCACCCTACTCTGGCCCTATTTCTATTTCTTAAAACTTACAAATGTGATTATGAACAATTGTCCATGAAATGGCATGGAAATTAGATGATTATTTTATTTATTTTTTCATCATGATACTTATAAAACAATAGCAAGTGAAATGAATTCAAAGGTGTTCTTTGAGATACACTGGCCTTCTCAATATTAGGCCAATAATATTTTGAAAACTAATGGTTAATAAAACATGCCAGTAACTATCTCATTATTCACAATTTATTTTTAATTGACAGATAGAATTGTATATATTTATTTTGTACAGCATGATGGGTTGAGGTAAATAGATAATTGTGGAATGACTAAATCTAGCTAATGAACATATACACTACTTTGTTCAGTTATCGTTTTTGCAGTGAGAACACTTGAACTTCCACTCTCTTAGCATGTTTCAAGAATACCATATGTTGTAAACTATAATCACCGTGCTGTATGATAGATCCCTTGAAGGCATCCCTCCTATCTCACTGAAATTTTTCATCCTTGGACTGGTGTCTCCCAACCTGCCCCACCATACACTCCAGACCCCAGTAACCACCATTCTGCTCTCTATTTCTACAACTTTCACTTTTTTATATTCCACTTAGAATTGAGATCATATAGTATTTATCTTTCCGTGCCTGGCTTATTTTACTAAGCATAATTTTCTCTAGGTTCAGCCATGTCACTACAAATGGTGGAATTTCCTTTATATTTAGGGCTGAATACTATTCCATTGTATGTATGTGTATCACATTTTCTTCATCCGTCCTTCTGTTGATGACATTTTAATTGCTTCCATGTCTTGGCTATGGGGCTAGTGCTACAGAGAAATGGGGGTGCAGCTATCTCTTTGACATACTGATTTCAATTCCTTTGGATATACAGACAGTAGTGAGTTTGAGGAATTGTATGATAGTTCTGTTTTTAATTCCATGATGAACCTCCATACTGTTTTCCATAACAGCTATAGGAATTTGCATTTGCACCTACAGCATGTAAGCTTCTCTGCTCTCCATCTCTTCACCATTGCTTATCTTTTCTCTTTTTTGATCATAGCCATTCTAATGGGAGTGAGATGATATCATGGTTTTAATTTACATTTCCCTGATGATGATTGATGTTTACTATTTTTCATAAATTTGTTGGTCAATTCTATGTCTATTCAAATCCTTCACCTGTTTTTTAATTACACTATTTCTTTTCTTGATTGAATTGTTTCAATCCCTTATATACTTTGAATATTAACTGTTAAATGTGTAGCTTACAGGTATTCTCTCTCCTTAGGTTTTCTCTTAACTCAGTTAATTATTTCCTTCTCTCTACAGAAGCTTTTTAGTTCAATGTAGTCTCATTTCCCTATTTTTGTTTTGGTCCCTGTTCTTTTGGGGTCATAACTAATAAATCATGGCTTAGATCAATGCTGTAAAGTTTCCCATTTTTTTCCTAGTAGTTTCCTAGTAGTTTTCCTAGTAGTTTGGGGTCTTACTGTCAAATTTTTAACTAATTTTAAGTTATTTGTTATGTGGTGTAAGGAAAGGTTAAATTTTATTCTTTTGTATGTGCATATCTAGTTTTCTCAACACCGTTTTTTAAAGAATACATCCTTTCCCCATTGGTATTGTGATGGTTGTTCATAGTCATTAGGGTGTAAATTGTTTTTTTCTGGGCTCTCTGTTCTGTTCCATTAGTCCATGCGTCTGTTTTCATGCCAGTACCATGTTTTATTATTTACAATAAGCACCATTATTTTGGAGTTTACTACTCTCACTTTTCCCTAGAACTGAAATCACATTTGTTAAATTGTTTTGACATTAACCCCATTTACTTGCAAAAGCGAGATCTGGTGCTTTTAACATTATTAGTCTATTGTTTTTAATCATGTCTTTGGGGGAAACTATTAAACATTTTGCAATAGCACTTTTTGACTTTGTTTTAGAGGTACTTCATTTTAGGAAGAGGTCATGTGTAGCAGAGATATAACCAGTGATTTTTAATTGCTGATTGTACTTTTAATCCTATTTCAACCCTGATAATAATTTAAGTAGTATTGGAACTGTAGCCTTTAAAGGGAAATGATTTTCAACAAAAATGACTAGAAAAAGAAAAAGTTTGCCTTGACTGTAACCATACATAAAGAGAAAACACAAACTCAGAGGTGGACATTTTGTCAAATTGAGCTCTAGGTAGAAGCTCATTAGCTGAAAACTCTGTGAAGAGCAAAGATTGCTTCAGGCCACCACCTTTTAAAAATTTAAGTCATTTTTCTTCCTTTAATCATCTAAGAAATGTGTTGTCACCTTTATCATTTCAAAAGTCTAATCATTTACATTATAGAATTAAAGAGAACGAAACAAGGCAAGTTCAACAGTAACAAGTACCTTCTTTAACTTAACCATACTCTTACTCAAAGTTTTTTTAAAAAAGAACAGGGATTTTTACCAACTCGGGAAAAGATTGTACTCTCAGGGGTGAAATGGACATTCCTTTGTAATTTCATTCTTTTAAAATCAATATCAAATAATTCAACTTTTAATCTTGGTTTTCCAAGTGTTTGTGTAAATTCCAAGTCACTAGTTATTTCTGAGACGAACATTTCAATGAAAGTTCCAAGAGGTGGCAACTACTTCCTTAGGTATTGTCTCTTGGATCTTTGGTATATTGAAACATTTTTAACTTAATTTTGACCAAATTTAGGAGTCATATTCATCATTTTAGTGTATTAAATTTTTCCTTTTATGAAACAACAAAAGTTTTGCTGACTGATGATCTGACAAGGGAAACACCATGGTTATGTAAATTTAATAATGAAACTGATGTAAAAATACTGTTACCAGAATTTGTTTTTTTCAGTAGTTCCTTGGTCTCAGGGATTCGAAAATGAACCCACAGACCACAGATCAGTGGTAAGATAGGATTTTATTAACTAGAAAGAAATACAGAAGGAGTAAAAAAAGCACCAGAGCTTCTAGAAAAAGAGAAGACCCAAGTCTGAAGTCTCCCACATTGGTCCTTTGCCTAGGGTATATATTATATTTTGGCCAGGACTTGGAAGATGGAAAAGAATCTTTTCAAAGGTGATGAGTATATTAGCAAATGAATGAATGCAGTCCCTCCACTAGGGCTAGGTTATGAAGTATTGACAGTTTTTGTCTCAGGGAAGGGATTAAGGTGTGTGCTCCCTACTCAAGGTGGGACAACCCCAAAAATGTTTCAATATGCTTTGTTCATGACCTTGCTAGAATCCAGAGGGTGTGCCCTGGAAAGGGCAGCCTGTTTGTGCCTTGAGATGGGAGTTATGATTTCTGAGCTCACCAGGGCCTCGAGAATAGGGGGGTCCCTGTGTAGCCTTGAAGGGGTGAATCCTGTATTGATATGATTAGAAGAAAAGTAACATTAAGAGAAATACTGTGTTTTTTTCCATTGGCATCTTAATTTCAAGAGGTCAAAGACCAAAAAATAAAAGATTATTCCAAAATGTGATACGAAAACAAACAGAGTCCAGATTCTGTGTGGGCAACATTGGCCTTTATTTCCACCCAGGAGCTGGTGAACTGAGCTCAAGAAGAAAGTCAGCATATGGGTTAATGTGGATGGGGATTTAAGAGGTCAGAAAGGTGGGGATGAGCACATTTCTCTCTCTTAGTTGGGACATTCTATTTGGGCAGGTCAGTTCTATTTGGGTGGGTCCCTCCATTTGACTCTATCATCTTTTTAGTCTATTATAAGGAGGTGGGATCTCTTTGACTGCTTCCTGCAGAGTGAAGGGTGGTGTTTGCTACCTATAAGAAAAATGGAAAATGGGAGAGGGAAGGGAGTGGTGTTTACAGGAACATTCTTGGATCTTCAGTTTGAACTGGTTGTTATCCACATAGAGTGAGGATATGAGCGTTTATTTTCTGGGTGACTGCCTGGTCAATAAATCAGGAGATGAGAGAGAGAATTACTGGTCCAAAACTGAGAATGAGAAGAATCATAATTAGTGGGCCTAGAATAGGAAATAACCGAAGATGCCATGATTCCAGCACTATGAGGATGGAGTAGCCTAAGAATACAATAAATTAGCATCAATTCCCACCACTGAGATCTGTTTGTTTTAGAGGATCTTTATAAGACGGTAGTGTGGAAAAAGTTGTTCCTGTGTTTATTAGAAAAGAAATTGGCTTACCTTCCACTAGCAAAAATATCTGGAGTTCAAATTTCATGATTGTCCAGGGGCATTCTGATTTTCTGGGGATCGTCAGTCTTCCACAGCTAGGTTGGATTTGGACATTGCATTGCTCAAAGGCCTGGTTTGCTGCACTTAAAACATGGTTCCTCGAAGTGCACTGAGGAGTTTCATGAAATAACCATGTTTTGTCTAACGGCAGAAGCCAGTAACTGGAGTTCTGAGAAGTACTGCTGCACCTTGAAGGCCAGGTTAATGAGATCTCCCTGGGGGGTCTGAGGGCCCTGAGGGAATTTTTCTCCCTCCTGGATATTGGGTGCAGACTGAGAGATAAAATGAATGTTAATAAGATGGAGGTGAGGATAACATATAAATCATTTCAGGTCAGATTATGATTGAGTTAGATATCTAAATTCTTGGGAGTATTTTGTGGGATCTGTGGAGAACAAGCTTAGTTTCTGACTTATGTGGGACAGGTCTGAGAGAGAAAAGGGATCATGAATCCTGACAATTCCATCTGTTCCCGCAACCTCTCAGAGGGGTTATAGAGGTTGTGGTGGTCCAGAAGGGGAAAGACTAAAGGTATGGGCAGATCTAGTATGAGATGGGGAAAACGGGTTTGCCATGTTTCTTTTCTCTCCAAGTTCCGCCATTTTATCTCTCTCTCTACCATGTGCAGTGGAAGGCAGGTGGGAGGTGGTGGAGAGAGGGGGGATGGGGTGGAACTCAGCAAGTAGGAATGAGGATGAGGGAGGAGGGGCTGTGGAGGGGATGGAGGGGTTGTCTTCTGGGTGGAAAGAAGATAATGGAAATTCAGATGGTTTGGGGAGAGGTGCTTTGGCCCATGCAAGGAAAATTTGGGAAGGTTCACAAGATAACACAAAGAAGGAATGTTTCAGAGGAGGAAAAAGGCCTAGATGTAGGTGATCTCTGACCATTTGTCTAATTTCTGACAATAATCATAGAGATCAGTAAGGATTGAGAGGTCAAAGGTGCTATTTTCAGGCCATTGTAAGCCATTGTGTAGCTTGCATGTAGGCCAAGCAGTATTACAGAAAAAGATGAGGCATTTAGGTGTAAGGTCAGGATAGAGCCATAGAGGTTTGACATGAGTGAAAAGGCATCTTCAAGATGAAGGGGGAAATTCATGACTGAACGGTCCCCATATCGGAAACTGGAGGTAAAAATAAATAAGATTAAGGTGAAAATGTAAAGAGAGATCGCAAGGAAGAGGAGGAAGGAGGTGGCTGAAGCTGGGTCAGAGAGGTTACCAGACCTCTGTGTATGAAACCAGCCAGAGAAAAGTGGCCCAGGTCCATGAGGGGGCGTCTCCACACAGGAGGCACTGGATGGGTGAGTCTGACTTGCCAGGGTGAGTCCATAGGTGGCTGGGGCTGGGATCAGGGAGGTACCAGGCCTCTGCATGTGAAACCAGCTGGAAAAAAATGAGGCTGGGATTAACCAGCTTAAAGAGTGGCCCAGGCCTACAGAGAGGCATCCCCATATATGAGGCACTGATGGGTGAGTCTGAGTCTCTGGGGTTAGGCACAGACCACCAGAATTTTTTGGCCCAGAGTAGGGAAATGAAAGAGAAGTTAAAAAACCTCAGAGAGGGGCTATACTTGTCTGCTTAAGAGGCCCAGAGATGAAGGGAGAGGAAAGGAGGAGTTGGAGTGAGGAAAAGGAAAGAAAAGTTAAAAGAGTTCAGAAAGGGGTTCTAGACAAATGCTCACCTCACCACTAAATGGATGAATTTTGGGCAGAGGTTAGAGGGGTCCCTCCCCCATTTCCCTTTGTCTCATAAAAACAAGAGTCCATCTAGTTGGGTCCGACAAGGTATATCTCAGCCCCCCAAGGGGACTCACCTTCCTTCCAGGTTCTCGGCACCAAAACAAGAGATTGAAGACTGAAAAATAAAAGATTCCTTCAAAACGTGAAACGGAAGGAAATGGAGTCCAGGTTCTGTGTGGGCCATATTGGCGTTTATTTCCACCTAGGTGGAGACGAGTTGAACTCAAGAAGGAAGTCAGCACGTGGGTTAAGGTGGATGGGAATTTAAGGGGTTGGAAGGGTGGGGATGGGCACGTTCCCCCTTTCCTGGGTGGGACATTCTATTTGGGCAAGTTGGTTCTGTGTGGGCGGGTCCCTCCTTTGGACGCTTTCAGATTTTATACATGTTCACCATTCCCATTCCTATATTTTGCCTCAGGAGTTTGTGCATCAAAATATTTCAGTTAATATTTGTTAAATTTCTGATATACCTAGTGAAATCAAACTGACATCTATTTAGTAGTAATTTTATTATATTGTGGGGCATATACTTCTTAAGCAGAAATTACTAAAGTCTATGATAAATTTGGAAAGAAAACAATTACTTTGTGATACTACTCCACAAAGTAGTTTAAAGTATCACTGTAAGTTAGACAGGCTTGCATTTTCCTGTACGAGGTTATGAAGTATTTTTTAAATGTATATAAAGAATTTTTTATTTGGTAAATCAAATAATAAATTATAAAAGTTGAGTTATCTTTCTTACTAGCGCTTTAGAGTTACAAAGAGACTATAGGACAAAATGTGAATTAGCAAAATTTAATATATATTTTGTACATTTTTTTCCAATTAGGGTAATAAAACATGTAATAGTACATTTAAAAAATATGTGTGTACCTTTTTTAATAACAAAATTCTGTAGCTAAGTGCAGAGATGACACTATGACCATTTAATTAGTAATGTGCCCTATTGGGGTTTGGGTCATTTTGGTTTTCACATGTAGACACATACACATAAGCATGTGTGCGTGATGTGTACAGACGTACTCTTATGTGTTGAAATACTAATGTACAAAGACATCTGCACCCTGCTTGTTTTGGTAACGCACAGAGCTCCTTTAGGTCCATATTTGCTGACCCCCTCCATCTTGTTGGCACCCACCTGCAGATGTTAAAGTGAAAAGCCCCTAAAATTTTTCCACATTTTGTATTGTCATTCTGGTCAAATACAACTCTCTTTTAGACTGGGGAAAAATGTTTACCTGATCCTATTGGCCCGTTCTTTAAGCCTATTATTTTCCTAAGCAGTGTAAACAATCTGTAACTTGGATCTTGCTAAACGTAAAACATAAAAGGTTCTATATAATCCCCGGGGTATACTGTTCCTATTGCTTTTCTAGCCCCTTCTTCTAAGTAGCTTTACATCCCATTGCCCATTCTCTACTGCACAGGCAGCATTACAGTCTTGGGAGTTGCATGCTCTTTAATGGACATAAAGTTAGAAGGTGTGGGGAAAAATCCCAGCTTCACTGCCTTGGAGAGCCATTACTATGAAACAGGGAGAGATTGATTAGCCTTGCTAGGCAGCAGCCTAGGCCTGAGTCGCTGATACACAGTGGAGGGCGGATAGTTCCTGCAAATATCCTCCCGTTTCTCTCTGATCAGGTTAATGTTTTAGGAGTTTAGTCAGTTACTGAATATTCCTCAATCAAGCAGTTGCTCTAAATTTAGGGAAAGTTCCTCTCAGATACGGGGAAATCTTTGCCTGATAACCTTAATTTCCAGTGCGAAAATGTGATTTTCCATTCTGTTTGGTTTGGGGGGGACTTTCCCTGGTAAGCTAGCTCAGGTGCAGCTAGCTAGCATCTATCACACCCCGGAGATCACCTCAGTTAAACTTTAATCAGAAAGTAAAATATTTGTCATTCTCTAAGATGAATATTTGCCTAATGTTCTGGAAAATTTAAAATACTGCTCTTAGCATACCAATTATAAGTAGAATACTATTAGCCTTCGATGTAGCTATTGCCCTTATAGCATTCACTACTGTACTCTTGTACCCAATTTTCATAAAGTAATCAAACATGATGAATTGTCCTCCTCAATATAACCACGTAAATACCTTTGTTTCATATTGATTTAATTTGTTTTCATTAAGAAATGTTTATTGATCAATTCCTATGTACAAGAAAATGCTGTGCTAGAAGCCCAAATGCCCATCAACCCACGAATGGATTAATAAATTGTGGTACATGTATACCATGGAATACTATGCAGCCTTAAAGAAAGATGGAGACTTTAACTCTTTTATGTTTACATGGATGGAGCTGGAACATATTCTTCTTAGCAAAGTATCTCAAGAATGGAAGAAAAAGTGTCCAATGTAGTCAGCCCTAATATGAATCTAATTTATAGCTTTCATATGAAGGTTAAAACCCATTAATTGCACAAGAACCCCGGTAAAAGGGAATGTGAGGGGTGGGGGGGGGGGAGGATGGGTAGAGGGAGGGCAATTAGTGGGATCACACCTACAGTGCATCTTAGCAGGGTACTGGTGAAACTTATTAAAGGTAGAGTATCAATGTCTTTGTATAGTGATCAAGAAAATACCATGAAGGCTATCTGTAACAGTATGATCAAAATATTTCTGATTGTATATGAAGCATATTGTGCCCTATGATTGCACCAATGTACATAATTATGATTCAATAAAATTATTAACAAAAAAAAAGATGGAGACTTTACATCTTTTGTATTAACCTGGATGGAGCTGGGACACATTCTTCTTAGTAAAGAATCACAAGAATGGAGAATCAAGAATCCAATGTACTCAATTCTAATATGAAGACAATAGATGATCTAATGCAAGGGAGAGTAGGGGAAGGAGGGAGCAGGTAAAGGGGGGGGTGGGACATTATAATGTATGGCACACTTCTTGGGGGTAGGACAAAATAAAAAATTAAGAAAAGACTTCAATATACTCCACTTTACAAAGCATGTTAACATACATTATTGCATTTGATGCATGTATTATTAATACCTATTTTATAGGTGAGAAAACTGATGATCCTGGGGAAAGGGAAGAAAGACGAGAACATTTTTCAAGAACAACCTTTGTATTAGGAACTATGTGGAAACTTTACTCCATGACCCAATTAATTCTTCACAACATCCCTGAGAGGGGGGAAATTGTGCCCCACTTACACAGAAAGGAAAGGGAGATAGAATTTATATAATCACCTCAAATCACATAAATTACCTTGGATTTATACTTAGGCCAGGTTTTCTTCAAGTCCTTCCCTTATACTGCATAAAGGTTTACTTCATTTTGCTAGAAGACAGATAAATATTTTTGGCCTATTCAGTCCTCTGCTGCCCTTCCAAGCTAGAATGCCTAACGTTTCTTCCCAGTGAACATAGTTTTTATGCACCTGTTAAAAAAACACAAAATGCCTATAATATACCCAAGAAGGACAAATTACACCATAGTTCTCATCTTTATTCAGCATCAAAAGAGGGAATAGATCCAATATTGTCATCACCATTATTGCCATCTCCATTACCCTATCATTATCATCATCATCATTAACTTCATCAACTCCTATCTTTGGAGCTCCCTCAAGCAATTCTCCTTCCTTAGCGGGCATGTTTTAGAGGATGAAGCAGATACGGTCCTTGCTTTTGATCTGCATTTGTTGTAATGTTCAGTGAAAATTCAGTCTCTAGAGCTAGTTGAAATTAATGAACATTTAAGATAAGTGACTTAGGGAAATTCAATGGTTGAACCAAAGTAATAGGAATCTGTTTATAAGACAACTCTTATAAATAGCATAAAATGAATATGCAGCTCAAAAAAGGAATTAATTAACATTTAACTACTGTGCATTTTCTATCCATTAACTAAACATCTCTATAAATGGTTTGTGAAATAGACAATTTATTCCCACCCTTTAGGTTTTTATCCCTAATGGTGGAAGTGAGAGAAGTAAAATGCTTGATGCATCAGCAAAATAACCACTCAGTCGAGGTTGAGAAGTGCTTTCCATGAATGTGAATGACACAGAAGTGGATGTACCTCTTTCTTCACAGCCTCCTCTTTCATCCCCCAATGTTCATTCTGCAGCACAGAAGGACCTCCAGGAAATGCCCACTGGCACTCCCAGCATAGTTGGCTGTGTTCCCAACACCTAGCAGAGTTCCCACTGCCTCATGAGCATGTGATAAGCATGTGTTAAGTTAATTAATTAATGATCTAACCCACCTCTTCTAATTGTACTGATAAAAAAGTCTCTTTGCCAATATTATTTCTCATTGCACATTCCAATTTTCACTTTTTCTCCACCCAAAATAAGAGCAACTCTAAAATACGTCATAGGGTCAATAGTAATCACTTATCCACTTTCAATCTTCTCATTAGCATGCTGAAAACAAAGCCAATTATTTTGCACATCCTCCATCTCTTCAAACATCCAAGCACCTTTTTTCTTTCTCTCCAATGTTACCAGTTTTCTTTTCCCCAACTCACCATGAGCTGGAAGACAGGGATTCTGCATGAGATCACCCTCAGCGAATTGCTCAGGAACATGACTATAGCAGTGCATAATCCAGGCTTTTCTTTTTGAATAAAATCAAACATTGTTCATTCTTTGGAAACCTAAAATATTTTGTTATTTGGGGCTTTTCCGATGCAATCCTTCCAGAGGCAAAGAGATGGCTTCAACAACTGCTGCATGATCCTTCCCATCAAAAGGACCAGACATCCTGCTCACTGCATCATTAGTGACTAAAAGGTGAGAGAGAGCCAATTCTTCCATCCAGCCTTTTAGGTTTTAAGAATGTAAGTGATAACCCTATGAGTTGAGTTAATGAAGCCTATTTCTCAGCAATGACTAACATGCATTGTGTGGCCAAAACACAAAAACAAGGCTATCCTTCATATGAAAGCTATAAATTAGCTTCATAGTAGGGCTGTATACATTGGATACTTAGGGTAAGAGAGGGAAGGGAAGGGGGAGGGTGTGTGGAGAGAGAGTAAATGGTGGGATCACACTTATGGTGCATCTTAGAAGGGACAGGTGAAACCTACTAAATGCAGAACACAAATGTTTGCACACAACAAACGAGAAAATCCCATGAAGGTTATGTCGAACAGTTGGATAAAAATATTTCAGATTGTATATGAAGCCTGCACACTATAGTCCATGATTGCACTAAAGTACACAACTATGATTTAATTAAAAAAAAAAAAAGAATCAATTGACCATATTTTTTGTTTTAGTCTGTTTCTGGACCTTCTTTTCTATTTCTTTGATCAATACATATGCATACCTCTGGAAATTTCACACTTTTTTTTTTTTTTTTTTACAGTTTTTGGCCAGGGCTGGGTTTGAACCCACCACCTCCGGCATATGGGGCCGGCGCCCTACCCCTTTGAGCCACAGGCACCACCCCACATTTTTATTATAAAATAATAAAAGGCTTCTGTATTTGTAAAAAAATAAATAAAAAAAAAACAAGGCCATCCAAGAGGCTCTGCGGTTTGGTGGGGAGCAGTGAGCTCCAAAAAGCAGGGCAGGGAAACTGATTAGCACCATTTTCATTAACTTACAGAAAACCATTAGTGTTCAACTTATGGACAGAAAGTTCCCTTTGGCTAGATTAATTCATTTCCCAGGTTAGGCTTTTTTCTGTGTGTCTGGGTGCACATGTGTTTATATGGGGAGGGGTCATTCTTCTTTCTGCTGTACAGTTGATGTGTGGATGTGTCTGGGACTCATTAAATAACTGAAAATAAAAAGCAGCTGGAAATTCCCAGTGCAAAAGGCAGATCCCATTACTAAAAGCATTAGAGACATAGCCCATTGGGAGGTAAATTGTGCAATGATAAACTCATACCCATGTATAATTATGTGGCCTTTGATTCTGTTGACCACCCTTTCAGATGTATAATTCTCTCTCCTTTGGGCTTTTATCATCTCCACCAAAGTTCCTTGGTTCTCTTTCTTGTCATTTACATCCTTTCTTTCTCAAATCTTAGACCTCATCCCATCTGAAGAATACAAATGCACCCTGGTTCCCATAGCACTCCTCTTGTCTGAATACCTAATTTTGTTGAGTGAGCTCATTCACTCCCATTACTTTCCAAGATGCAATTCCCAAATTATATCTCCAGTCAAGACCTTCTTCCAGGCTCCAGACTATTACATAAGCCCCCAAATATGTTCCTCATCCTGTTTCTGTGTCAAGCAATGGCACCAGCACACTCTCAGTCACTCAAAACGGGACCTTGGATCTATCTTTTATTCTTTCAACATACTTACTCCCAATCTATGCTCAAGTGAACCTTATTTTCTACCATGATTTATTTTTTTGTCTAAAAAATACTCATCATTTCCCAGATCTCTGTGACTAAGGCACCATAACTATTTTGATTTAGGGAGAAAGAAACTGTGCTGTTGCAGGATTTGGCACCATGCTCAAGGTCACACAGTTTGTATGTGAAAGAGCCAGGTATATCCAGGCAGCTGGGTTCTAGCACCCCTGTTCTTGAGTTCTGTGCTCTGCTGCCCCTGCATGTCTAAGTTCACTGCCCAGTCAAGTTACCATCTTTCAATTAATAACAACCCTGAAGAGCATATTTTTCTTTCTAAATCACCAACTACATTTCATTAGTCTAATCCCATTTAAGTAGATCTACTAACAAACATTCCAGAACCCCTGAAACCCTTCAGAATTTATCACCAACTCCCCCCCACCCACCATGTCCTGTCACTCTTCCCTCCCAAATGCCCTACCCCCACCTTCCACTTTTTGTCTTTCCTTAATCTATTAATAATTATTCTAGCATCTGTGTATTGAGCAGCTGAGATATGTGGTCTATTAATCTTTATAATAGGCACTTTATATATTTTTTCTTATTCATCAGAGCAACTCTGCAATGTATTTTTCTTGCCTTCTTTTTGCCGATTTAGAAAAAAAAACTTGGACTCTGAAAAACTCAAACTTAAGTAAGGCCTCTCGAAAAGCACGTTTTGAACGTGGGTTCCAAAATTTATGTCCTTTTTTCTATTCAACCAAACAAATAAATGCATGTAAAAGTGTATAAATAATTCCTAGAGATGTTTTCTGGGTTATTTTCTTGCCATTTGACAATATTGCCATGAGTGCACTTGGGAAATATTCTTCAATGTTCTTTACCACATCACAAAAGGTGGTGGTGGAAGTGGGAACTATTGAATTGTGGCTTATCTGAGCAGGGAAGGTCTGAGCTCCTGGCTACCTAGGTGCATTTGACATCTCAAATGATCAGAAATTCCAGCTCCAGAAGCATCAGTTAATCATCAGAAAACAAACAAGTAAATAGTCAATCTTGTTTCTCCTAATGTGGGGAGAAAGGAACTCTTTTACACTGCTGGTGGGACTGCAAACTAATAAAACCTTTTTTGGAAGGAAGTATGGAGAAAGCTCAAAGAACTCAACCTAGATCTCCTGTTTGATCCTGCAATCCCATTGCTGGGCATCTATCCAGAAGAAAAAAAAACTTTTATTATAAAGACATTTGTACGAGGCTGTTTATCGCTGCCCAATTTACAATTGCTAAAGTGTGGACACAGCCTAAATGTCCTTCAA
>CAUYON010141398.1:0-11251 GCA_963573935.1 Arctocebus calabarensis
TCACACCTACAGTGCATCTTAGAAGGGTACAGGTGAAAATTACTAAATGTAGAATATAAAAGTTTTCATATAGTGATTAAAAGGCCATGAAGGCTATGTTAAATAGTTCAATGAAAATATTTCAGAATGTATATAAAGTCAGCATATTGTGCCCCATGATTGCCCCAATGTACACAATTATAATTTAATAAAAATTTTAAAAAGATTAAAAAAACATAGCACAACTGTAATAGCTAAATGCTAGTATTAATTGAAATGAATATGAATATAGCATGACTAAAACTGTAACCCATCAAAAAAAAAAAAAAGAGCCACTCTAATCCATTTCTTCAGTAAACCCTGATAGAAACATCTTTTCTGGCTCGGTGCCTGTGACTCAACGGACTAAGGCACCAGCCACATATACCTGAGCTGGTGGGTTCAAATCCAGCCTGGGCCCGCCAAACAACAATGATGGCTGCAACCAAAAAATGGCCGGGCGTTGTGGTGGACACCTGTAGTCCCAGCTACTTGGGAGGTGGAGGCAAGAGACTCGCTTGAGCCCAGGAATTGGAGGTTGCTGTGAGCTGTGATGCCACAGCACTCCATCTGGGGTGACAGCTTGAGGCTCTGTTTCAAAAAAAAAAAAAAAAAGAAACAACTTTTCTCGTCTTTTCCTAGTTGTCAACGTGTTGCTACATCTAACTAACTTCAGTAAAAGCTTATATACATGTGAGCTTTTTCCATATATATATATATATTTTTTTTTTTTTTGGTAGAGACAGAGTCTCACTTTATCACCCTCGGTAGAGTGGTGTGGCATCACAGTTTACAGCAACCACCAACTCCTGGGCTTAGGTGATTCTCTTGCCTCCCGGGTAGCTAGGATCACAGGCGCCTGCCACAATGCCCAGCTATTTTTTTGTTGCAGTTTGGCCAGGGTCAGGTTTGAACCCACCACCCTCGGTATGTGGGGCTGGCGCCCTACTCACTGAGCCACAGGTGCCGCCTTTCCTAATAGTTTTTTAGTCTTAAGGTGGTAGTGGAATTACCATATATATTTGTTCTGTGGGCCCAACTCAATGGTTGTGTAGAGTATGTAGGTACCATATAAAATTTATTTCAATGATTTTGAGTTTAGGAAATTATTAATGATAAAGAGTTCCATTGCTTTGAGAAAATTTGTTTTTTTTGTTTGCTTGTTTTCTATGGAGGAAAAAGGATCGGAAATTATTTCCAGAATATGTTATTTTTCTGTCATAGATTGAAATGTATTAATAGATTTGTTACTTGTTTCTTTAAAAGTTCACTTGGCCCTTAATTTTCTCTTTTAATTTGTTTGTTTTATTTAAATGAACTCTTATCAAAAACATTTATTATTTTGTTCTTCAAAAAGCAGTAGATCATTTCAGATGACTAGTATCATATTCAATTAACAAGTAACTGAAGTTCACCCAGGCAATGAGTTAGCAGAGTTAAGACTGTTCTGAAATTTCCCAAGTTCAGCCTTGTGCAAAATTTTATTAGCAAAATATATTAATATGAGTAGCACTCTTTCAAAGGACATCATTGTAGTTGGTACTTCAGAATAGTCTAACGGCCTTTGAGTGCCTTCCCAACGAGTAGGGTAATGTACGACTGGACTGCCAATAGATTTGTCTTTTCTGTGACATTGCTCAGCTTTTTATTGAATAAAAATTCCAGGAGGCTCATCATTGTTCATAAACTATAATCATTAATTCCCTTTCTTCCTCTGTATGACAGTTTTCCCCTGGCATTTCTCTTTTCAGAGGGAAAGGCATCCTGGAATGAATTTAAAGTCTGAGATTTCTAAATGGCCACAGATCCAACTTTGATACTGTTGCAATTATCTATCCAAGATGAAACAGTGAAACACTTCAGATACATTTACATAATGCTATTCACATTTTCAAATGCTATGAATAAAATAGTCAATTTGACTTTAAATATCTTGTTACAGATGATTTGGCCATTAACCTTGACAATGTCAATCTGTTCTCACTATCATATTCCATTAAATTAGTGTTCCTGATAATAGTTAAAGCTGTATTTTATAAGGATTAATGCACTACTGGCATTAATCAGAAGAGACAAACAAGGAAAGAGAAAGGGAAGGAGGGAGGGAGCCAGAGGGGGAATGACAAGAGAGGGAAAGGAATGGAGAAAAAGAATTAAACAATAAAGAAAATGAAAAGAATAAATGAGGCCTGGTGCAGTGGCTCACTTCTGTAATCCTAGCAGTCTGGGAGGCCGAGGTGGGTGGATTGCCCTGAGATCACAGGTTGAAGAACAGCTTGAGCGAGAGTGAGACCCAGTCTCTGAAAATAGCCGGGCATTGTGCTGGGTGCCTCTATTCCCAGCTACTTGGGAGACTGATGCAAGAGAATCACTTCAGCCCAAGAGTTTGAGGTTGCTGTGCGCTATGAGGCCGTAGCACTCTGCAGAGGGTAACAAAGTGAAACTCTGTCTGAAAAAAAGAACGAGAACGAAAGAAAGGAAGAAAGAAAGAAAGAAGGAAGGAAGGAAGGAAGGAAGGAAGGAAGGAAGGAAGGAAGGAAGGAAGGAAGGAAGGAAGGAAGGAAGGAAAGAAAAAGAAATAGATATATGCTCTAGGGAATATGAAAAAGAGGGAAGAGTGACACAAACAAGTGTATATAGGCTGATAAAATACCCCGAATTTATGAAGGCACAGTTCACTGACTAGAAGAAAGAGTTTTTCATAATTCAGAATACTCAAATCTCTTACAACTGCTGTAGACATGTGATCTAGTACCTATATTCAGTTCTCAGTCTATTCACACAGTCTACTGGGCAAACAGTGAGTCATGTGACTTTCTCCTCTGTCTGTGGTTGATTAAACCAGGATCTTACACTTGCTCCATAGAGAATTGTTCATCTTCTCTATGCTAGGAGTTAGGAATTGAAGTATTATAATTGTAGTCCCTGTTGTAACTAACAATCAGTGATGGACACTGAGAACATCTAGATTCAGGAACTAAGGATGCTATTCTAGATCTACCACGTTTGATTCATGTTTATGAATAACTTAAGAAAATAAAAATTCAGAAAGCGAGAGAGAGTGAAGACTAAAGGAGAGCCACAGAGGAGAATGAAAATGTGAGCCAATGTTTTAATCAGCTGTCTAAAGACAGGAAAATAACAATTGTAGCTTCTGTCAGACTTTTAGATCCTGATTCCACTCCATCATGTTGGCTATCTACATTTCTTGCCTTTGATTTCTATATTCTTGCAAAAACAGGCACAACCCCAAATTTATATTGAAGATAGATCAAGTAGATTTATATTTAAGATAGATGAAGTGGACATGTTCTCAGACTCTGTCTTATTAACAAGTTTTCCTGGTGATTCTGACTATACTTGTTTACAGATCACAGTTTGGGAAACTCTGTACAAAAAGTAAGTGAACAGTTGGCTTACAGAAATCAAGATCAGCTAATAAAGAGTTATATCAGGGCTGGCTGGTTTCAGGGACAAAGTCAAGCCTTTGACAAAATTCTATTGGCAAAATACATTAATGTGGGTAGCCCTCTTTCAAAAGATATCATTGTAGTTAGTACTTTAGAGTAGTCTAATATCCTCTGAGTGCCTCTCCAAAGAGTGGGGTAATGTACCACTGGACAGCAATAAGGTAATAGCTAGGATAGGGCAGGAGAGTAGTAAGTGGAAAAAAGCAAGACATTGATGGGTCTACAATTTACTATGGTGTGTATAAGGTGATGGTCGGGTGATTAGGCTAAGATTAGGGCAGATAAATGTTGTCATTATGCATCTCTGGTCTTTCTCTGTCCATATTTACAACCTAAAGCATGTGTCTGTTGCTAGAACACAATTTCTTCTGAGAAATAAATTTGTAAACACAAATATAGAAATCTAAAAATCATTCCTGATTTTCCTCTTTCTCTTTAGCTACCAAATATAAATGATGACTAGGTTCCATCAACATTACCTTCAGGGCAGTGCCTGTGGCTCCTTGAGTAGGGTACCAGGTCCATATACCGAAGGTGGTGGGTTCAACCCCAACATCAACTGAACTGCAAAAAACAGACACATGGAGGGGCGTTGTGACAGGCACCTGTAGTCCCAGGTACTTGGGATGCTGAGGCAAGAGAATCACCAAAGCCCAGGAATTGGAAGTTGCTGTGAGCTGTGTGATGCCACAGCACTCTACCAAGGGTGATAAAGTGAGATTCTGTCTCTACACACACACAAAAAAGTTACCTTTAAAATACATCTGGATTATGTCCACTTTTCTCTGTCTTCACTATTACACCTCACTATAATTTTGTTAATCATTTGAAGTACTATAATAGCCTCTCTTCTGTCTTTCTACTACCATTCTTTATTTCTCTACAAAGTATTTTCCCCCAGAGAATCCAGGAAAATGTTTTAAAAATACAGTTATTATACCTTTTCTCTGTTTAGAATATTTTATTGCTTCCAAATATCTTCAAGATAAAGTCTCATCTCTGCAGAATGTTTTTAAGCCCTCCAGCTTCATCTCTTGCGATTTGTTGCCTGGGATTTTGATAGTCAATAATAATATTTGACTGCTTTTATTTTCTTACCCATATCACATTTCTTACTCTTGGTAAGTTCATGTCCATGAATAATACCATGTAACCACCACTGAGATGAAGAAAGAGAACCTTAATAGTAATCCTATAAAATACTTGATAGTACCTTAAGGTAGCTATCTCCTTCTCCCCAAATCTCACCACTCTTACAATAGAGTATTTTGACTATTTTTGAAATTTATTTGACTGTACCTTATGTATTTCTTTATAAGTTGCTTTATTTGCTGTACATTATGTTTGTGAGATTTATCTCTATGTTTATGTACAGCAATAGTTTACCCATTCTCATTGCTGTTTAGTATTCTATTGAAAACATTTTTGTACCCATTTTATTGTTTATGGATATTTGAATAGTTCCTAATTTAAGATTCTTACACATAAAGCTGTTTTACAGGGTATCCATCAAGTTTGTGAACACACAATTTTATTTTAAATTGCACACAAATTTGATGGACACCCTTTATGTGTGTGTGTGCATTTGTGTTTTAATGCATTGTACATTAATTTCAGTTGGTAAATAAATACCTGTGAGTAAAACTTTACTCTTCCTTATGACTCAACTGAATTTACATATCATTTCCTCTAAGAAAGCTCACCTATACCCAACCCCAAATTGGATTTATTGATCTTTAGTGTAGAAGAAGAAGAAGCCTATGCTTCTCTCTAAGAGAGTATTTAGTAATGGCAGTATAATCTGTTTCCATGTATGTTTTTTCAAACAGAGTATAATCTCTTGTGTTAAATATATAGGAAGGCTGTGGAATTTGGGGTCACCAGAAGAGAGGGTCTTGGTGCAAGGTTTGAAAATGCATGGTGCAAGGTTTGAAATGCACAAAGTCTGAGCACCCCAGAGTAAACCTCAGGTCCGTATTTACTATCACAAAGCCAGACAAAGTAGTTAAAAATTACTTATCAAACATCAGGATTAAAAAGAGGGGGGTATGGAAAGTGTCAGATAGAATGTCTCCACTCGGTTTTGCAAAAGCACAGACCTTGAGCACAACCTTTGTCTCCAGCATCAAGAGACCTTGGGAATCTAGAGAATCTTGACTATAACTATTATTGCCACACCTCACACATACATTTTCTCTTGGAGGCCCCTTTTCTGATTCCCTGCATGCACACAATTTACATGCTGTTTTCGTAATTCTCCAGGTCTCTCGAACAAGAAGTGAATTTTGTGCTAAAGATCAGGGCTCAGTTTCCTCTACTAGCTGAGATGTAGTCTTAGTAATATTTCTCTCTCTAGTATGTAGCAGAGTTCCTGGCACATGGGCTATCAATAGAAATAGAAATATTAATGTAACTGTATAGGTAAAAGACCTATATTGATGGACTGATGGATATTAAATCAATTGTTAAAATCTATGAGTACATACTGTGTACCAGACTAATGTTAGGTGATATTGGAAATATTATGCAATGAAAGAGGATTTCTGTTCTCAAGTATCATCATACAGTTTTTCTTAGGAGAATATTTCAATAGTAATGAAATTACTCGAAATCAATAAATCATAAACTTTATGGCAAAATGATTATTAGTACAATTAGGTTTCAGAAAAGGGAGAGATTGCTGAATTTAAAGATTATTGGATAATGAGGTAAGACGAGTGTTGAGGAAGATGTGTCATGGTTTAGGAAGTAATAGCAAAAGGAGGAATAGGGCAATAATCTCAGATCTGGTAAAACTAATATTCATAATTCTCATCAATTCTATTAAGTCTATAGACTTAAAAGTCTTTTGAGATGTATTTGCTTTACTCCTAAGTTAAAAAAGATGCTGCCTACTTACTGAGGCATTTCATGTCTTGCTAAGTAAATTTGCTTTTTTTTTTTTCAGTGTGCTGTAGGAATTCAACTAAAATGTTTCAGGAAAACAGTTGATAAATCTTATGCAAGACGATGAGAGTATGAATCATGGCAGTTATAGTGAAAGCATTTAAGGTTTTGAGAAACATATGAAAATCATTTAAAAGTAGAATAAAAAGAAAATAGAAGTAGTTGAAAGGTAGAATAAAAAGAACATGGTGATAATAGGCCATGGTGGTGGAAAGGTGCTTTCTAATGAAGCAATAGGGCACCACAAACATGCTTTTGACAATAACATCTATGAGTAAATATTTAAGTGGAGCATGATGATCTGTAATCATTTCAAATACTGATATCCTTCATATGAGTGTGGGAACACTTTTAAGTTGTAGTTAGATTTTGACAACAAAATTCTTCTATTGAAATGGTGCTATGCTTTACTGAGGTTTCCTCAAAGGCCTTATGAGGCATTTATTCATATATTTGGGACACTTTGCAGTTTAAAAAATAGAAGCAATAGGCAGTTTTCATCAACAGGTTCAGAAATGTTACTATAACCTGGGTTGGAGGCTTTCAGGGCTGTGATAACCTAAGATGACTCTAAAGTTACTATCTTAGTAGTAATTTCTGATCCTAGCTGTATATGAGAATCACAGTATCATGGATGGGCTTTAAAAATACAATTGCCTAGGTTTCACCTCTAGACGAAGACAATAGGCCTTAAGCATGTTTCATGAAAGAAAAAAATTGATAAATGAAAATTGTTTAAAATTATAAACTTCTATTCTGTGAAGGACAATTTTTTTTTTTTTTGAGACAGAGCCTCAAGCTGTCATCCTGGGTAGAGTACTGTGGCATCTCAGCTCTTCGTAACCTCCAACTCCTGGCTCAAGCAATTCTCCTGCCTCCTCCTCCCGAGTAGCTGGAATTACAGGCACCCACCACAATGCCTGGCTACTTTTTTGCAGCTGTCGTTGTTTGGCAGGCCTAGGCTGGATTTGAACCTGCCAGCTCAGGTGTATGTGGCTGGCACCTTAGCGATTTGAGCTATGGGCATGAGCCAGGACACCTTCAAGAAAATGAAATGATTAGCCACATCCTGGAAAAAAATCTTTGCAAACCACATATCTGATAAAGGACTGATATTTAAAATATACAAAAAGCTCATATAATGTAACAATAAGAAATAATCCAAACCAATAGAAAATGTATAACATATCTGAATAGATACCTCACCAAAGAAAATGTATAGATGGGAAATAATCAAGTTAAAATATACTCAATATCATGTCATGAGATAATTAGAACAATTTAAAGAACAAAAAGATAACACTACACACCTTAATAGAATTGCTAAAACTCAAAATATTGACCACAACAAATCCTGGTAAGAATGTGGAACAACAGAAACTCATTCATTGCTGGGTGGGAGTGCAAAATATTTTTCCTACTTTGGAAGGAAGTGTGGTAGTGTCTTACAAAGCTAAACATATTCTTACTATATGATCTAGCAAGCTCGCTTCTTGAAACTTACGTCCGCACGAAGACCTACACATGAATGTTTTTAAGAACATTATCATAATTGCCAAAACATAGAAGCAATAAGTGATTGGACAAAAAGAAAAAAAAAAAGCAGTACATCTGTACCATAGAACATCATTCAAAGAGAAAAATAAATTTGCTCTCAAAGCCATGAAACAACATAGGGGGAAATTTAAAAGCATACTGCTAAGAGAAAGACGCCAGTCTGAAAAAGTAACAGACTTTATGATCCAAACATGAAATTTTGGACAAGGCAAATGGTGGAAACACTAAAAATATTAGTAGTTTCCAGGAGTTCTGGGGAAGAGAGAGAGAGATGAATAGGTGAGGCCAGCGAATTTTAAAGCACTGTAACTACTCTGTACTATGTAGATGAATACATGTTATTACATGGTTTTGGACATTTGTCTAAACCAACAGAATGTAAAACAAAAAGAGTAATTCTAAGGAAAACTATGGACTTCAGTTAATAATAATATTAATATGTCAATATTGGTTCATTAATTGTAACAAATGCACCTCTCTAATAGAAGATGTAAATTTAAAGGAACTTGTGTATGGGATTGGGGTGAGATATGTAAAAACTCTGGACTTTCCTATCGACTTTTTTGTAAATCTAAAACTGCTTAAAAATCTCTATTAATTCAAATCAAACTTTCTATGCTATTTTAATGTGCTGCCCTGGTGGGGAACCAACAAGCTAAATTTTCTAATCTGGGAGTTGTAAGAAATTTGAAGCAATTTATCAGAATAGGAACACAGAAGGAGTGAGCAAAAAAAAATGACAGTGTTCTGTACAGGATATGCTTATTTTGAGTTGCCTATGTACAGTCAGGTAGAGATGCCTAGCAGAAATTTAATTTTTTCCTTCTATTATCCTGTTTCATATAATACTTCAGGAAAATTTTATATGAAAATTTTCCCTAACAGCTATCATCAAGAGAAATATATTAAAAACCAATCATAGTTTAACATTTAAAAGCATAATGGATTTGAAGAGGATGACTCAGAGCAAACTACTAATTAGAAAATATTGCCAGCCTCAAGTTTCCATCCATAGCAGCAGTGCTTAAATGTTACCTCCTGATTTGCCTATAGGTATATATTTTGCCACAGAATAACACACTGTCCCTTGATGTGTAATTCTTAATTAAAAAAAAAGAAGAAAGTGGAAGAAAATATGCACTAAAACTACCTCATGCTGTTTGGCATAACAAAAGCATACATATGCATCAGTGAAATTCACATAACTAAATAGAGAAAATGAAATGTATTCCTCCAGAGATAATAGCGTTTCCTAAATAACCAAGTAAAATTTCTGTTAAGAGATATATCTTCCTGTTGTTTATAGCTACTTAAAATGTTTTACAATTTTTTAAAGCAGTTAAGAGAACTACTTGTTAAACTCTGCTTTTGGTTCCTTTCTTGCATAAATTCATTCATCATAATACAAACATCTCTAGGGTTTTTAATATCCCAGTTACCAAAAATAATTTGAATTGGATTGTAAAGATAAAGTATATTTCCTTTTATTTCTATAAATTTATGTTTTCTAAGTTCCATATATACCCAGTTCACAATTTTAAAATTTTTTTGCACACATAAGTTATGCCATGTTCCCCTAACTTGTGCTCTTTAAGTGGGAGCACACTAATTCCCCCTCTTCTTCCTCCTCCCTAGTTCCCCTCACCCTAACTTGAATAGAATTAAATTTTTCTCCTGTGTGAGTTTGTGTTAGATGTCTACTGGCTTTATAATAAAATTGAGTACATTGGATGTTTGCTTTTCCATTCTCGTGATACTTTACTAAGAAGAATATGTTTCATCCCCATCCACATTAATACGAAAGATGTAAAGTCACCATGTCTTCTTACGGCTGAATAGTATCCATGGTATACATATACCACAGCTTGTTAATCCATTCTTGAGTTAATGGCCATTTTGGTTGTTTCCACATTTTGGTGATTGTAAATTGGGTTGCCATAAGCATTCTATGTGCAAATATCTGTATGATAGAATGATTTTTTTCTTCTGGGTAGATGCCTAGTACTGGAAATTTGTGGTCAAATGGGAAGTCTAATTTAAGTTCTTTGAGGATTCTCCACTGAGCATTTTTTCCATATGTTTATTAGCTGTTCATCTGTCCTCCTCAGAGAAGGTTCTCTTCATGTCTCTTGCCCCGTGATAGATGGGATTATTTGATCTTTTTATTCATTAATTTGAGTTCTCTATAGATCCTAGTTATCTAGCCTTGTCAGATTCATAATATGCAAATATCTTTTCTCATTCTGAAGGTTGTAAATTTGCTTTAATTGTGTCCTAGCTGTGCAAAAGCTTTTCAGTTTAATTAAGTCCCATTTGTTTATTTTTGTTATTATTGTGATTACTGCTAAAGTTTTCTTCATAAAATCTTTCTCTAGGCTGATATCCTCAAGTGTTTTTCTCACACTTTCTTATAGGATTTTTATCACTTCATATCTTAGATTTTAATCTTTTATCCATCTCAAGTCAATTTTTGTAAGTGGTAAAAGGTGGGTTCAATTTAAGTATTGTACATGTAGTTCTTTAGTTCCCCCAGCACCATTTATTGAATAGGGGTTCTTTTTCTCAGTATATGCTTATATATATATTTTTGATTTATCAACGATTAGATGGCATTAAGAGATTAGTTCAATCTCTATTTGGTTCCATATATCTATGTCTCTATTTTTGTGCCATTTCATGCTTTTTGACCACTGTGGACTTGTAATAAACCTGAAGCCTGGTAGGCTAATGCCTCCAGTGTACTTTTTATTACTAAAAATTACCTTGGCTATATATTTTTTTTTTTTGGTTTGATACAAAATGAACTATTTTTTTCCAATTCTGTAAAGTATGATATTGGTATTTTAATGGGGATTCCATTGTCTGTGGATTGCTTTGGGTACTATAGATATTTTAACAATGTTGATTCTTCACAGCCAAGAGTGTAGTATGTTCTTCAATTTGTTAAAGTTTTCTGCAATTTCTTTTCGTAGGGTTTCATACTTCTCTTTGCAGAGGTCCTTCACCTCGTTTTTTAGGTATACTCCAGGTAATTCATTTTCTTTGAAGCTATTGTGAAGGAAATTGCATCTTTAATTAGCTTCTCTACTTGGATGTTATTGGTGTATACAAAGGCTACTGATTTTTTTTAATAATTTTATTGAATCATAATTATGTACATTGGTGCAATCACAGGGCATGATTCATATACATTCAGAAATATTTTGATCATACTGTTACAGATATCCTTCATGGCATTTCCTTGATCACTATATAAAGAC
>CAUYON010141399.1:0-13915 GCA_963573935.1 Arctocebus calabarensis
ACCTGCTTTTTTCTGTTTTCCATTTGCCTGGAATATAGATGACCATCCCTTCACCTTGAGTCTAAATTTTTCTTTTAAGATAAGATGTGATTCTTGTATGCAGCAGATATCTGGCCTGAGTTTTTGTATCCAGTCAGCCAATCTATGCCTCTTTAGAGGACATTTTAAACCATTCACATTAATTGAAACCAATGATAAATCTTTCTGGAGATCTAGTGCACGTTTTTAATCCTTTTGTCGCCGTGTGAGTTAGACTTTGATAAAAAGTGTCTGGATGAGTTTAATTTTGCATTGGGGGATTACGCTGGTCGTTATGGAGAATGGATCTGAGAATTTCCTGGAGAGCTGGTTTAGTTATGGCAAATTTGTTCAACATGTGGATGTCATTAAAATATTTAATTTCTCCATCATAAATGAAGCTCAGTTTAGCTGGATACAAGATCCTGGGTTCAAAGTTATTTTGTTTTAGGAGATTAAAAGTTGATGATCATTGTCTTCTCACTTGAAATGTTTGATCAGAGAGATCTATTCTAATATTCTTTCCCTTGTAGGTTATTGATTTCTTTCATCTTGTTGCTTTCAAAATTTTCTCCTTCATAATTACTTTAGTGAACTTAATTACAATGTGCCTGGGGGATGTCTTGTTCAGGTTGAGTCATGCTGGGGTTCTGAAACTGTCTGCTATGTGAATTTCAGAATCTCTTGGCATGTCTGGAAATTTGTCTTTCATAATCTCATGAATAAGGGATTCTGTGTCATGAGAGGCTGCTTCATCGCTTTCGGGGATCCTTATGAGGCAAATATTGGTTTTCTTTGAGTTATCCAAGAGCTCTCTGAGGCAGTGATCTGTTTTTGCCTTCCATTTCTCTTGCTCTTTGGAGGTTTGAGAGTGTTCAAAAGCTTTGTCTTCCATGTCAGAAATCCTTTCTTCTGCTTGCTCCATTCTGTTACTGAGGGACTCTGCTGAATTTCTTAGATCTTTAAGGCCTGTAACTTCTTGTCTCAATGTGTCAAAATCTTTGGTCATTTTGTCTTTGAATTTGTGAAATTCTTGAGACATCTTTTGGGTTGTCTTTTGAATTACTGCTTGAAATTCTAATTGCATCTTTTCCTCCATTCCACTGATCTTATTTGTAATCCAGATTCTGAATTCGATTTCAGACATATCAGCCATTTGCCTATGCAGGAGATCTTGTGCTGTGTCTGCCTTGTCATTACTTGGAGGGGTTGGTCTACTCTGATTATTCATATTACCAGAGTTTTTCCGTTGATTCTGTCCCATGGTTGTTTTTCACTGTTGCGTCTGACCCTTCAAGTGGTGGGCTCAGGGTTGTGCGGTTGTCCAGGAAGTTTTTGGCCAGGGGTGGGCCTGCAGAGAGGCCTGGCAATCGCCCCTGGGGTCCCTGGAAGAAGGCTGGTCTGTGGAGGCCCCGTGGGTGCCAGGCGGAGGTCCGTGCAGTTGCTGGGAGTGACCCTGTTTGGGGACCTGGCGATCACAGGTGGAGTCTCTGGCAGAAAGCAGACCTACAGAAGCCCGGCAAGTGTGGGACACAGGGCCAGGCAGTCACAGGGGGAATTCCTGTCTAGAGGCAGGTCTGCAGAGGCCTGCAAGTTGCCTGCAGAGTCCCTGGCAGACGGCTGGCCTGCAGAGGACTCATGGGTGCCAGGTGGATGACCGCGCAGTCACCAGTAATGTCTCTGACCAGGGGCGGACCTGCAGGGGCCCTTTGGGGGCCATGCAGAGACCCGTGCAATCACTGGAGGAGTTCCTGGCCAGGGGCAGACCTGCAGAGGCCTGGCAGTTGGCAGCAGAGTCTGTAGCTCACAGCCGGCCTGCAGAAGTCCAGCAAGCACGGGGTGCAGGGCCAGGTGGTCGCCAGGGGAGTTCCTTGCCCGGGGTGGGCCTGGAGAGGCTTGGCAGTTGCGGTCAAAGTTATTGGCAGAAGGCAGGCCCTTGGAAGCCCTGCAATCTCAGGAGTGAGGCCAACAGTCTCCAGGGGATTTACTCACCAGGGGCAGACCTGCAGGTGTCCTGCAGGTGCAAAGCAGAGGCCTGTGTGGTTGCCAGTGGAGTTCCTGGCTGGGGACAGACCTGCAGAGGCCTGGAGGTTGCTGGGAGAGTCTCTAGCAGATGGCAGATCTGCGAAAGCCTGGCAAGCACAGGTGTAGGGCTAGGCAGTTGCCAGGAGCGCTTCTGGCCATGGGCCGCCCTACAGAGGGTTGGCGGTTGCAGGCAGAGTTCCTGGCAGAGGGCAGGTCTGCAAAAGCTCTTCTAGCTCAGGCACTGAGCCACACGGTCACCAAGGGATTTACTTGCCAGGGGCGGAACTGCAAGAGCCCTGTGGTTGTCAGGCAGAGGCCTGCATAGTCGCCAGGGGAGTTCCTGGCTGGGGACTGACCTGCCGAGGTCTGGCGTTCTCCTGCAGAGTCTCTAGCAAACCGCAGACATGTGGAAGCTCCTCAAGCATGGGCGTAGGGCCAGACAGTTGCTGGGAGCATTTCTGGCCTTGGGCCACCTTGCAGAGACCTGGTGGTTGCAGGCAGAGTTCCTGGCAGAAGGAAGGCCTGCAGAAGCCCTGCAAGCTTGGGCGTGGAGCTTCACAGCTGCCAGGGGATTTAGTGGCCAGGGGCCAGCCTGCAGGCGCCCTGTGGGTGCCAGGCAGAGGCCCTCGGGTAGACCGGCGGAGGCCTGGCTGTCGCTGTCAGAGTTTCTAGTAGACGGCAGACCTGTGGAAGCCTGGCAAGCTTGGGGCACAGGACCAGGCACTCGCCTGCAGCTTCCCTGGCTGGAGGGGAGGGAGCCTCACCGCTGCCCTGCTTTCCCGGTGGGGTGCTTGTTCCGGCAGGCGCAGGTGGGGGTGCTGCTTAGGGACCTCCTCCCTCAGTCTCAGTGGGGGTTAGGCTTCTAGTTCCTCAGGTAAGGGGAGAAGGGTATACAGTAAGTTTAGAATAGTGGGGAAAACTTTAGTTCAGTTTTTCTACCTAGCAATGGAGTTTTCAAAGTCACACCTGGGTGCTCAGGGGAAGCACACCTCACTTCCCACACCACTCTTCCATGGGGTGAGACAAGAGGTCCACAGTTCACCACTTGTCGGTAGAGAACTCATAGGAGCAAAGAGAAGAATAAAAAGAAAGGAAACAGAAAAGCAAAAATCTCAGAGGTTTCTTAGGGGAGGGGATGAGCACTCTTCCTTTCAGATGAATTTTGTACCTGTAGTATGCTTTCTTGGGGTTGCGGCCAGTCTCAGCAGAGGTTATTTGCAGAAATCACTTCTCTCTCTTGGCTGGGTTCCCAGTATTCAGCTTAATTATGCAGTTTCTGGAGGTTATCTTCCCTTTTGGACGGGAGCCTTTTTTGAAAGCTGCTTCCAGTCAGCCATCTTGCTCCACCCCACCCCTTCCAGATGACTCTGAAGTTTACTGCCTGAAAACCCCTGTGAGGCTGCTATAGCAGAAGAAACTAAACCTTTAAATCCTGTCCGCCATTGCCCATGTGTGTATTTCTTCCCAGTTGGGAATCTCAGCCCACATGTACTCCAGCATTTCCCAGCTCCCAAGATGTCCTGGTGTCTTCCCTACAGATCTGCCAGTACCTGCAGTTCACAGGGTGACAGAGGCTGTTGCACAGACACTTGGGATTTCCAGGAGATGGAACAGCTGAGGAGAAGACCCCAGCTCCCAGCCCAGTTCAAGAGCTGCAGGTTATATTTCTGACAAAGTTCTAACAACTAGAATTCAAAGAGAATGCAAAGTAATGAATAAGAAAAAAAAAAAAACATAACCCCATTTCTTTGTGGGAAACACGCTTGAACAGAAGCTTCTCTGAAGAAGACAGGTTCATGGCCTACAAACACATGGAAAAGTGCTTATCATCTTTAATCATCAGTGAAATGCAAATCAGAACCACTTTGAGATATCATCTAAATCCAGGGAGATTATTCCACATCATAAAATCCTAAAACTAACAATGTTGGCATGGATGTGGAGAGAAAGGGACACTTCTACATTGTTGCTAGGAATGCAAGCTAATACATCCCTATTGGAAATAAGTTTGGAGAATATTCAAGGTACTGAAAGTAGACCTACCATTCTATCCTGCAATTCCTGTACTAGGTATCTACCCAGATGATTATAAATCATTTTACAGCAAAGACATTTGCACCAGAATGTTTACTGCAGCCGAATACATAATTGCCAAATCATGGATGTAGCCCAAATGCCCACTGAACCATTAATGGATTAACAAATTGTGGTATATGTGTAGCATGGAGTACTATGCAGCTATAAAAAAGAGGAGGACTTTAAATCTTTTACATGTACCTGGATGGAGCTGAAACATATTCCTCATAGTAAAGTATCCCAAGAATGGAAGAAAAACTATCCAATGTACTCAATACCATTATGAAACCAATATAAAATCACCTACATATCACACTAATGAGAAAACAAGACTATAGTCCAGAGAGAAGAGCGAAGAGGAGGACAGGGGAGAGGAGGTTAGAGGCCAGGAGATGGGAGGGTATTTGGTGGGACTTTATCTAATGTGCATAATGCAATGGTACATTTCAAAACTATATATAGTATAAATGTCTTACCACAAGAAATAAGTAAGTAAGGTGTTGGTTATATTAACAAGTTTTATGTTATCTTTCCACATTGCATATTAAATCAGCACATTATTGTATAAATTCATTAATGTACACAGTTTGATTTAATAAAAAGTAAAAAACTAACATTTACTTTGAAAAATTACGTAAAGTTTTCAATTCAGAAATAGAAATGTCCTTTCAACATAAACCTTAAAAAAAAAACACATGAAAAATTCAAAGTAAACAAAGAAAAACATAACTAACCTGGGTACTGGAAAGCTAACCAGTGACCCAAGGGTTGGGCCTCGATAAATTACACAAGAGCAAAGCAAATTGAGACTAGTTGGTCAAAGAGTAAAGTAGAGGAAAACTGATAAAATAAACAGGTCTCTTTTGCAGGAGAAATCTGGGTTCACTGTATAACGATAATGTGCACATGTAATACTCCTGCCTCCATGTGCCAAAGTCTCCACAAGAATGAAGTCTCTGCTATTCTAAATAGCTGGCTGAACATGAGTATTTGGACTGTAACCACAGAGGAAAGATGGATGAAAATGAGTATTTTGTCAATGCTCTGTTCTGCAAAGGGCAGTGTTGCCCTTAATACCCACTGTCCCCAGTCTTATATGGCTTTTTGGTAGCAGTTGTTAACTAGAAAGCCTCCCCCAGAGAGTTCACAGTAATCTAACTTATGCACAGAAGGACTTATGAAGCTTCTATCTGCCACTATGTGGCCATAGAGGACACAGAAAATTCTGTATAGTATAATTGAAATGAAGGATTTCAGAGCTGCCAGTAAGCCATAGTAAGCCATAGAGGTCAGCTAATTTTGTCACCAATGATGAAACACCTCCAAAAGATATTGAGTATATTCTGTCAGTACTGATTTCTTTTTGTAATTTTTTTTTTTATTTCTCTTCAAGTCTGGACCACAGCGAGATATTCCACATCCATGTTTCTGTAGTATTTTTCTTCTCCTTGTGTGCAGCCTATAGTCCATACTGACCACAAGCTCACTAGGAAAGGAAAGCATTTGCTGTATGATTTATCATCTCAAATGCCTGTGATTAGTGGAGATATGCTTTACTATTCTGCTATGTTGGGAGACATTTGTGAATGAGAAAATGTACATTCCACACAGTCACCATACCTGGGAGAGTGGCTCCCCTGACTGACGTTGTGCCTTCAGATCTTCTATCTGTTTGTTCAACAGAGTGAATTCAGCCTTTGCGTGCAGTCATTGTTGTTTGTTTGTTTTTTTCTTTTTTTAATGGAAGCTTTTTTCTACATTCTGCAATGGATGGTCAATAGATAAATTTTATTCATCATTTACTTAGCATATAACCAGAACTATGCTCAGTAGACATCATGTTACTCCATTAGGGAAACAAGGACCAGATTCTCTAATAATCTATGTGAAAGAAGAATCTAAATGAACATGTATCTGTGCATTACTAAATTTTCTACAAGGACATAAATAACCTGATAGGCTTGATCTTTCTTCTGTAGCTGAACATCCTTCAGCCTGATGATGTCTTTAAGCTCTACCACCAACAGCTCTGCACAAACCAGGTGTTTCAGAATACTCTCATGTGTTCTGGTGAAGTTCATCACAGTTTTCTGGGTTGATTCCTAGTTTTCTGATAAAAAGAAAAAGTGGCCAGGACAGTAGGGAAAAGGTATTATCTTCCAAACAGGAGTTTTCTTACTCCAACTTCATACTTTGCTTTGCCTCACTCATATACTATTGACTTAACAATCTTTCAAACTTTGACCCAATAATAAAAATAATAATAATCACAGACATTACATGATCTTCAGTGTTTTATAAATGCTAAACATTTTATAAATGTTATCTCATTTTAACTATTATCCTACTCTTACCAAAGAGGAAATTAAAGAGAAGTATACATTACAAACATTTTAGAAAAAGAGCTCAGAGCAGCACCCTTGGCTCAAATGAGTAGAGCACCAGCCTCATATACTGGAAGTGGTGGGTTCCAAAAAACAAAAATGAAGAAGAAAAAGAACTTAAAATTTAAGTAAGAGAGTCATTCAAAGCCAGTATGCCCAAACAGACACAAGTCTCAGTAGAAGAACCCTCATGAAATCTGTGCCAAGTTGAAGTACGTGATTGGTGCTGCCACAGAGAGTTCCTATCAGAGTGATGCCGTGTTCTGCTGCTCTGGGATGGACAGGAAAACCTATTATCTCAGCCTAGGTTACACAGAAAGCAGTATCATTACAGACCCCCTTTGTAAAACACACACAGGTTCCCTCATTCAAAACCCAAAAGGGTCAGATGCCTCAGCAAAGTTCAGAATCATTTTCTGCCTATGGACCTCTGGCTAATTGTGCCGTACTTCCTCAAATGCCACACCAACAGGACAGGAAAAGCAGTATTTAAACCCGCTAGCCTGAAAACTCAGGGGGATTCCATATTGGATTCCCCCCTCCACTTCTGAGGGTTCTTTTCCCACTGGATTATCACTTTTCCTAATAATCTTTCCTTGTCAATGAACTCTATCCTGTTGTTTATTCGCATGGTCTGTGTTTACATTCTTCTGACTCAGAGACCAAAGTATAGGCACAGAGAAAAATTTTCACAACAAGGATAACGCCTACTGAAGCTCTGAGAGAAATGCCACTGACTAGGGTCTCCACTAGGGTAATGCCCAGTGGAACCATGGTAGCAGGACTGTCACCAAGGCACTACAATCACAGAGCTACCATTGTGCAAGGCCAACCATGGAGAACTGGGTCAACTAGTCCCAGCCAAACCATGGGCACAGGACTCCCCACATCCTTGGTGAACCATCTTGTACACAGAGTGCAGAGGATGCTGGACATTATTCTGCAGCCTTTAGACCAGGGGTTCTCAATGTTCCTAATTGCCACATTGTTACAAATGGAACAAAGGGACCGAGATCCACAGGTTTAGAATTGCTGCTTTAGACTCAATGTCTGCTCTCTTAGGTTTCAGACTTGCTTGGGCCTGTCACCCCTTTTCTATACCCTATTTTTCCCTTTGTGAAATGGGAATGTGTACCCTATAATTGGCCCACCATTATATCTTGGAAGGACATAGCTTGTTTGGATTTCACAGGTTCACAGGTAGGACTTTGTTCTTTTCAGCTGGTGCTGGAGGAACTTAATAGTTTGTAGCCATGATCATGAAAATAATGTATTTGTATGTCAGAAAGGTAAAAGTTTTACAGGCCCAGGGGTGGAATCAGTGTTTGACAAGTGCCCCCCAACACTCATATTCAACCTTACTAGCCAATGTGGCAGTATGAAAAAAAGGGGGCTATGATGTTACCAAATCATAAGCCTTTGCTTTCATAAATGGATTAGTTTATTCATGGATTAATGGGTGAAAGTCTTAATGGGTACCATACGAGGGGACTGGTGGCCCTAAGAGAAGAGGATGAGAGACCTGAGCCAAAAGTTAGCACAGTCAGTCTCCTCATCCTGTAATACCCACATGCCTCTGGAGCAGCACAGACAACTCCCACCAATGAGAATACCCTCACCAGGTACAGCCCATGACCTTGGACTTCTCAGCCTCCACAACAAATCAATTACTTTTCTTTACAAATAAAAGAAATAGATGAAGGAGAAGAATAACATGCTTACATGTACTAAGAGCATACTGGAGGTATATTAAGAAATGTAAAACTTACAATCTATTTCAAAAAGAATTTTTTGATATTCTTAAATGTATGTGACATGAGAGAAAAACATGAATCAGGATTTTAAAACTCAGAAATGAAGTGACAGAACTCAGGAAAAATTTGCTATCAAAGAAAAAAATACTTTCTGAATAAAAGGTAGAGTAAGAATGAGAACAAAAATAAACAAAAATAGAATATGCTAAGTGAAATAAAAGCAAAAAATAAGGTACTTTAAATAAAGATTTTAATAAAAAATAGTGAAAACAACTCAGAGAAAGTGATAAATACTGAAGATCATCAAAGACTGAAAAAATGGATAATAGAAATCCCCAAATAAGAAAAAAAGAACAGGGGAAAAGATCACATACTACTACTACTACACACTACAGAATTTAAGAAAACCTATTATGAAATATGTAAAATCATATACTGAAATAGCATACTGGACTCTCCACAAATATCAACCCAACATGACAAACGTCAGCGCACCTGGTAATAAAATTATTAGACAGTAAGTAAGTAAAGAAAACAGGGAAGGAATGAAGAAACAAAGAAAAAGTAAGTGAGGAAGAGAGGAAGAAAGGTAAGGAAGGGAGGAAGGAGAAGAGTTAGAAGGACACTTATAAATATACAAGTACCCACTGGGCATCTAGAAAAATATGTTTGTCATATACAATGCATTGGGCTTTAGTGATTTGTTCACCTAATAATTACGAAGTGACATACCACCTGACCTAAGCACAAGTAAAGAATCCTGAGGTTTTCCAGTTATAGTATGGCCAAGCAGCTCCCATTAGAATCACGCTGCCACAGATAGCAGTTTTTAACTGTGAATAAGACAGAGAAAAGCCATCTGAAAAGACTGGAGAGCAACTAAAGCAGGAAAATGCTGGGAAATAATATTTGGGAAACATGGCACTGAATTTCCCATTGGGATGGCTTTTTTTTTCTGCAGGCAAAACCAATCAGTGCATGTATGACCAAACTTTGATTCAAACACCAGAGTCTTATTGCCTTGAAGATCAAGGTGGTTTTATCTCAGGATTGCAAGGTTTGTTCAACATACGTAAATCTGTAAATATAAGACTTCATATAAATAATATAAAACACAAAGACCATATGATTCTCTCAATGATACGTAAAAAGCTTTTAATAATATCCAACATCCTTTCATGATCAGAACACTTAAGAAAGTAAGCTTAGATAGGTCATTTCGTAAACTGATAGAGCCCATCTATGGCAAACCCACACTCAGTATCATATTGAATGCAGGAAAATTGAAAACATTTCCACTTAGATTTAGACCTAGACGAGGATGCCCATCATCTCCTGTGCTATTCAAGATAGGAATGGAAGTCTTAGCCAGTCAAATCAGGCAAGGAAGACAATCAAGTGTATCCCAATGGGGTCAGAAGAGGTAAAACTCTCAGTTTTTGCAGATGATGTGATCTTATACCTGGAACACCCCAGGAACTCAACTTCAATACTCTTGGAAGGGATCGAGGAATACAGTAGTGTCTCCCGATACAAAATCAATACTTACAGGGCGGCTCCTGTGGCTCAGCGAGTAGGGCGCCGGCCCCATATACCGAAGGTGGCGGGTTCAAGCCCGGCCTTGGCCGAACTGCAAAACAAAAAAAAAAGCCTGGCGCTGTGGCAGGCACCTGTAGTCCCAGCTACTAGGGAGGCTGAGGCAAGAGAATCGCTTAAGCCCAAGAGATGGAGGTTTCTGTGAGCAGTGTGACGCCACGGCACTCTACCCAGGGCGATAAAGTGAAACTCTGTCTCTACAAAAAAAAAAAAAAAATCAATACTTACAGATCAGTAGCTTTTACATATATCAACAATACTCAAGCTGAAAATATAGTCATGGACTCTATTCCTTTTATGGTACTGACAAATAAGATGAAATATCTGGTAATTTACCTATTAAAGTATATGCAAAGTCTTTACAAAGAGAATTATGAAACTCTGAGAAAAGAAGTAGCAGAAGATGTTAACAAATAGGAAAACATATAATGCTCATGGCAGAGAAGAATCAACTGTTAAACTGTCCAAACTACATAAAGCAATCTACAGATTTAACACATTCCCTATTATAGTACCATTGTCATACATTAAAGATATTGAAAAAATAGTACTTCATTTTATATGTGTTTCATGAATTATGCATGAAGTCATGTCACAGAGGCTAAGTGTGCTTTTGAAATGTCAGAGAATAGGGAGGCTACTGCTTTCTTAGCCATGTAGCAAAAAATCTTTATTTTACCACAATTTATATAGGCAGTACTGCACGTACACATCATTAACCAATAATCTAATAACTAAAAGTCCAAGACCCAGGCCCTAACCACCTGGTTACTGATTAACCAATAACAACACTTCTAACCTTATCTAAAGTTATTCTTAGGCTAAGGAATTAAAAGTAACATACCACAAAAAGCAGAGCTCCGGGGAATCAAACGGATACAATGCAGAACTCCCCAGGATAAAGGGGGAGTTATCCTTTAACAGACCATTTGGAGATGGTCACCCATCTTTAGGGCGTAGTCAGGATATTCCTGAGATATACAGAAACCTGCCTTCAGGCTCTGCCTCCTATATGACCAGGCCTTTAGTCACCATGGAGTTCTATCCAGGCTTTTCCCTTTCTAGCCCACAAAGACTTCAAACTTACACTCACAGAATTAATCTGTACTAAGGCTTTTTGCCTACAATATGGAATCAGAAAAAATCCTCAAATAGCCAATACATTACTCAGAAATAAAACCAAACCAGGAGTTATCAAAATACCAGATTTCAAGCTATACTAAACATCTATAGTCATCAAAGCAGCAGGGTACTGGCACAAAAAAAGATTTACAGAACAGAATAGAGAACCAAGACATAAACCTAGTCACTTGTTGTCATTTGATCTTTGATAAGCCTATCAAAAGGATTCATTGTGGGAAAGATTCCCTATTCAACAAATGGTGCTGGATGAACTGGCCAGTGACCTGTAGAAGACTCAAACTGAACCCCCACCTTTGACGATCAACAAAAATTGATTTTCACTGAATAAAAGATTTAAACTTAAGACATGGAACTACAAAAATATTAGAAGACAGTTCAGGGGAAACACTTGAAAAATTTGGCCTGGGAAAATGTTTAATGAGGAACTTCCCTCCACCTTTGGCAATTGAAGCACTACCAAAAAAGTATTACAGAGATCTGATCAATCTAAAAAGATTCTACATAGCCAATGGCACAGTAAATAAAGCAAGTAGACAGCCTAATTCAGAATGGAAGAAGATATTTGCAGGTTATATTTCTGACAAACTTCTAATAACTAGAATCCAAAGAGAACTCAAACTGATCAATAAGAAAAAAACAAGTAACCCCATTTATTTTGGGGCAAGAGTCTTGAATGGAAGCTTCTCTGAAGAAGACAGGCTCATGGCCTATAGACACATAAAAAATGTTCATCATCTTTAATCATCAGAGAAATGCAAATCAAAACCACTTTGAGGTATCATTTAACTCCAGTAACATTACTCCACTTCATAAAATCCTAAAACTACAGATGTTGTCATGGATGTAGAGAGAAGGGAACACTTCTACACTGCTGGTGAGAATGCAAGATAATATGCCCCTTTTGCAAAGAAGTTTGGAGAACACTCAAGTTACTAAAAGTAGACCTATAATTCTATCCTGCAATTCCTCTGCTAGGTATCTGCCCAGATGACCAAAAATGATTTCACAAAAAAGACATTTACACCAACATGTTTATTGCAGCCAAATTCATAATTGCCAAGTCAAGGAAGCAGTCCAAATACCCATTGACCTATGAATGGATTAACATTGTGGTATACGTATAGCATGGAGTAATATGCAGCCATAAAAAGATGGCAATTTTACATATTTTATGTTTACCTGGATGGAGGTGGAACATATTCTTTTTAGTCAAGTATCTCAAAAATGAAAGAAATAATATCAAATGTACTCAATACTATTATGAAACCAATATATAATCACCTACACGTTCATACTAATGAGAAAACAAAACTAAGGGGAAGGGAGGTGGGAAGCCAGGAGGTGGGAGGGGATTTGGTGGGACTTCACCTAATGTGCATAATGCAATAGTATATTTCAGAACTATATGGAGTATAAATGTCTTACCACAAGAAATAAAGTAAGGTGATGATTATGTCAACAAGTTTGATGTTAGCTTTGTATATCAAATCAGCACTTTGTACCCATAAATTCATTTATGGACACAGTTTTATTTTATAAAAAATAAAAAAATAAAATGTTTGAAAAGTTAAACACAGTTATCAGTTCAGAAAAATAAATGTCCTCTCAATATAAATCCTCAAGACAAAAACCAAAAGAAAACAAAGCAAAACATCACTAACCTTGGTACTGGAAAGCTAACCAGTGACCTCAAGGGTTGGGTCTAGATAAATTATTAAAAATTACTTCACTATTAAAACTGCTTCATTATTAAAAGCAAATAAAATTGAGAATAAGGATACTAGTGCATTAAAGAGTAAAACAGAGGAAAATTGAGCAAATAAAAAGGTCTCTTATGCAGGTCATGTCATCTCAAATGTTTGTGATTAGTGGAGATCTGCTTTACTATTCTGCTATGTTTGGAGGCATTTGTGAATGAGAAAATGTACATTCCACCCTGTCACCATACCTGGGAAAGTGTCTTCCCTGACTGAAGTTGTGCCTTCAGTTCTTCTATCTCTTTGTTCAACAGAGTGACTTCAGCCTTCGTGTGCAGTCTTTTTTTTTTTTTTTTTTAGATTGGAAGTTTTTCTTTTTTTTTTCATTCTGAAATGGATGGTGAATAGATAAATGTTTTTTCATCACTTACCTAGCAAATAACCAGATTTATGTACAGTAGACATCATGTTACTCTATTAGGGAAATAGGAATCAGATTCTCTAGCAATCTACATGAAGAAAAATTTCTAAATGAACAGGTATCTTTGCTTTACTAAATTTTCTGCAAGGAAAAAACAAGAGTACCTGGTAGGCTTGATCTCATGCACAGATAAATAACAAGGTTTGAGGAGATTCATGCTCAAACTTGTTTTACTGATATGGTGTGCAATTAAAATGTGTACAAACTACTGCTATAGTTAAGGAAGTGAAGAGGAAAGCACTAAATTCATTCCATGGTTAAGGGACAAAAAGAGAAAGCTGTAAAGCACTTAGTGCACAATGTCTGCAAGTTTTAGTACTCTTCAGCTTTTTCCTTTTCTTTTTCCAAGACCAATTGCCACCATTTATCCAACAGAATTACTTTTGGAATTTTAACCATTTATATCCATTCTAACCATCTAAATTTTATTAATTCATGCTTTGGAAAGCCTGATAGCCTGTCTGGAAGGATTTCACCACTGTCATCTGGTATAGAACCATAATTCGGTCCTATAAATGCTCTGATAGCTTCCAATTATGTACAAATACTTATCCAAGAATTTAATATCACTTCTCACTGTTAAATTGTACTCTCCTCTTTAACCAACTGGAGATCTTTAAATAAGAGAAATGAATTCCTCATTCTTCCAGGGACTCACCCTCCCCTCTACATAACAAGAGAAAAACATATTGCTCACATTCAATGATAATATAACTTCAATATCTTTCTCAAGGTTCTCAT
>CAUYON010141400.1:0-25841 GCA_963573935.1 Arctocebus calabarensis
AAGCCCAGGAATTGGAGGTTGCTGTGAGCTGTGATGCCACAGCACTCTATCCAGGGTGACAGCTTGAGGCTCTGTCTCAAAAAAAAAAAAAAAAAAGGGCAGGCTTGGTGCCTGTGGCTCAATGAGCTAAGGCGCCAGCCACGTACACCTGAGCTGGTGGGTTCAAATCCAGCCTGGGCCCACCAAACAACAATGACAGCTGCAACCAAAAAATGGCCAGGCATTGCGGCAGGTGCCTGTAGTCCCAGCTACTTGGGAGGTGAAGGCAGGAGACTCGCTTGAGCCCAGGATTTGGAGGTTGCTGTGAGCTGTGATTCCAGAGCGCTCTATCCAGGGGGTGACAGCTTGAGGCTCTGTCTCAAAAAAAAAAATCACAATCCCTATTGTTGGTGAAAAAGTAGAGCTGACAAAATACTTCATATATTGCTAGTGGGAGGGTTATGGTTCATGACTTTGGAAAGTGGTTGGCAATTTCTTACAAATCAATCATTCTCTTCCTGTCAGGGTCATCTTAGGTTGCTATAACAAATTACTATAGACTGAATAACAAAAATCTATTTCTTACAATTCTGAAGGCTAAAAAGACCAAGATCAAAGCAACAGCGATTTCACATCTGGGGAGGGCTCTCACTTCCTGATTTGCAAATAGCCACCTAGATTCTTACAAATTGGAGAGAAAGATCATCTCTCGTATTTCTATTTGAAGGGTACTAATCCATTCAGGAGCACTCCACCCTCATGGCCTAATTACCTCCCAACAATACTGACTTCAATTACACTGGGGATTACAATACAGGAATATCTTTTTTAATTATTATTATTAAATCATAGCTGTGTACATTAATGCAATCATAGGGTACAATGCTCTGGTTTTATATATGATTTGAAATATTTTCTTTTTTTATTATTAAATCATAGCTGTGTATGTTAGTGCAATCAAGGGGTATAATGTGCTGGCTTCATATACAAACTGAAATATTTTCATCAAACTGTTTAATATAGCCTTCATGGCATTTTCTTAGTTTTTATATAAAGACATTTGTATTCTGCATTTATCCCATTTTATTGCACTTTGCAAATATTGTGTTTTTTACAAATTGGAGGTTTATGGAAACCCCACACCCATCAAGTCTATGGGTGCCATTTTTCCAATAGCATAAGCTCACTTCATGTCTCTGTGTCACATTTTCATAATGTTTGTAATATATATAACTTTTTCATTATTATTATATTATATCTGTTACAATATTCTATGGTCAGCAATTTTTGATGTTACTATTGCAGTTGTTTTGGAGTACCAGGAAGTGTGCCCATAAGTGGTGGCAAACTTAATCAATAAATGGATATGTTCTAACTGCTGCACTCACTGGCCATTCCTCCACAGATCCATCCCCTCTCTCTCTCTCCCCCCCCACCTCAGGACTCTCTATTCTCTGAAAGGACAATATCAAAATTAGAACAATTAATAGTCTTAAAGTGGCCTCTAAGTATTCATGTAAAAAGAAGAGCTGCATGTCTCTCACTTTCAATCAAAAGCTAGACATGATTGAGTTTAGTAAGAAAGGCATGTCAAAAGCTAAGATAGACTGAAAGCTAGGCTTTCAGCTTCTTGTACCAGTTAGCCAAGTTGTTCATGCAAATGAAAAGTTCTTGAAGGAAATCAAAAATGCTACTTTAATGAACACACAAGTGATAAGAAAGTAAAATAGGCTTATTGCTGATACATATGTAAAAAAATTGTTAGTGGTCTACATGGAAGGTTAAACCAACCACATTTCCTTAATCCAAAGCCTAATCCAGAACAAGGGACTAACCTTCTTCATTCTGTGAAGGCTGAGTGAGGTTAAGAAGCTGCAGAAGAAAAGCTGGAAGGTAATAGAGGTTGGTTGATAAGGTTTAAGGAAATAATTCATCTCCACAACATAAAAGTGCAAGGTAAGGCTGGGCACAGTGGCTTACACCTGTAACCCTAGCACTCTGGGAGGCTTAGGCAAGTGGATTGCTTGAGCTCACGAGTTTGAGACCAGTCTGAGCCATAGCGAGACGCATCTCTAAAAAAAATAGCCAGCATTGTGGCAGGCACCTATAGTCCCAAGTACTTGGGAAGCTGAGGCAAAAGGATAAGTTGACCCCAAGAGTCTGAGGTTGCTGAGCTATGATGCCATGGCACTTTACCAAAGGTGACAAAGTGAGACTGTCTCCAGAAAAAAAGCAAGGTGAAGCAGCAAGTGCTGATATAGAAGTTGTAACAGGTAAACAAAAAGATCTAGTTGAGATCACTGATAAAGGTGGGTACACTAATTATCAGATTTTCAATGTAGATGAAATGGCTTTCTATTTTAAGAAGATGCTATCCAGGACTTTGAAAGCTAGACAAGAGAAATCAATGACTGGCTTTAAAGTGTCAAAGGACAGGCTGACTCTCTAGTTAGGCACTAATGTAGCTAATGACCTTAAGTTGAAGCCAATGCTCATTTGCCATTTCAGAACTCCCAGGACTCTTAAGAATTATACTAAATTTACTTTTCCTGTGCTCTATAAACAGAAAAGCAGCCTGGATAATAGCTCACCTATTTACAGTATGGTTTACTAAATATTTTAAGCCCACTGTTGAGACCTACTGCTCAGACAAAAAGATTCCTTTCAAAACACTACTTCTCTTTGGCAATGCATCTGTTCACCCAAAAGCTCTGATGGGGATATACAAGGTGATTCATGTGGTTTTCTTGCCTTCTACGGAATCATCCATTCTGCAGCCCATGGATCAAGAAATAATTTTGACTTTCAAGACTTATTATTTAAGAAACACATTTCATAAGAGATAGCTGCAATAGATAGTGATTCCTTTGATGGATTTGGGCAAAGTAAATTTAAAACTTTCTTGAAAGGATCCACTGTTCTCCATGCTATTGACAGTATTAATGATTCATGGGAGAGTGTCAAAACATCAACACTAACAAAAGTTGATTTCAACTCTCATGGATGACTTTAAAGGACTCAAAATTCCAGTAGAGGAAGTAACTGAAGATGTGATAGAAATAGCAAAATAACTAAAATTAGAAGTGGAGCCTGAAGATGGACTGAATGGTTACTGAAACTTGAGTGGATAAGGAACTGATTCTTAGGATAAACAAAGAAAGTGTTTTCATTAGATGGAATCTCCTCTTGGTGAGGATATTGTTAGCATTCTTGAAATGACAACAAAGAGTATAAAATAGTACACAAACTTATTTGAAAAAGGAGTATCAGGGTTTGAGAAGATAGGATCCAATTTTGAAAAAGATTTTATTGTGGTTAACATGCTATCAAACAACATTGCCTGCTGCAGAGAAATCTTTAGTAAAAGGCAGAGTCCATCAAAGTAGGACACTTCACTGATTATATTTTAAGAAATGGCCACAGCCACCCCACCTTTCAGTAACCACCACTGTGATCAGTCAGCATGAATTAATATCATGGTAAGAGCAGAAAAAGATTATGATTCATTGAAGGCTCAGATGATCATTAGAAATTTTTACCAATAAAGTATTTTTAATGAAGGTATGTATATATATTTTTATTTTTTTATTAAATCATAAACACATAGATCATGTATACAATAATGCATTTGTGGGGTACAATGTGCTGATTTCATACCAAACTAGGAACATTTACATCACACTGGTTAATATATACCTCATCTGGTTTACTTAATTATTATGTTAAGACATTTATACGCTATACTAATAGATCTGACACGCACCCTTGCTTAATATTTTGTTTTTAGACATATTACTATTCTACACTAAATATACTACAGTATCCACTGGAAAACCAAATAAATTTTGTGACTATCTTTATTTTGGTATTTTCTTTATTGCAGTGATCTGGACCCAAACCTGGAATACCTCTGAGATATGCCTGTATGTAAATTTTAGAAAAACACAGGCATCCAACCTATGGCACTAACCAATAGCTGAGCAACTCCACTCCCAGGTATTTATCTGACATAAACTTATAAAAAGGACTTGTGTTTTCTTCATTCATAATGTCAAAAAAACTATAAAGGATCAGTTTTTGGAAATGTCCATTAATAGAAGAATAGATAAACAAATTATGTTAGACTCATACAATGAATTGACTCTGTAATAAAAAAAATATAGGGAACTACTGAGACACAGTAAGATAATGAATCCCTAAATTATTACACTGAGCAAAAGAATCCAGACACAAAATAAAAGAGCATGATTTCATTTATTTGAAATTCTCCATCAAGCAAAGATAATCAACCAATGGAGAAAAAAACACAATGGTGGTTTGTTGGGTGGTGGCCACTGGCAAAAGTTGACTGTGAAGGTGCATAAGAGAGCTTTCTGGAATAGCAGGAATATTCCACATTTTGATAGTGGTGTGAATTATACAAGTGTGTCAATTCATCAAAACTCACAATACTTTACACTTATGATTTGTGCGTTTTTCTGCATGCAGTTATTTATCAATTTTTTAAATATGCTTGAATGCCCTACTGCTCAGTGTTTTTGAGAGACTAAAAGTAGATTCTGCCTATAAACTAGTGACACTCAGGGTGTCTCATATAAAGCACATACTCAATGAATTAGGTCTTTCACATGTTAGAATACTGATTAAATAAATAAAAACAAAATGCTGTTTCTATGAAAATGATCATTTTCAGCAAGAGTTTTTTCACCTAGACAGCATGACAAAGTCTGAAATCAATTGCTTATAGAATTTAGATTCACCTAGCAGGCCAGGTCTTGTAAATTCCCTCCCAGTGACCTCTAATTCCCAGGTGGGAACCAGGTGAGCAGCCTGTGGGGTTGATTTAATTCAATGCTCTGAGTTATTAACTTTGTTTCTGAAGGAATTTGTGCAATTCAAGTCCTAATGTAGCTCTCCCAGTCCCATTTTTTTGTGTGTGTTCGTACCTAGTTAATACTATACATCTGATATTTTTTCATTTTGTAATATCAGAGAATCAGAGAGATTTTAATTAATCCTTTTCTGCCTTCACGTCTAAAAGCTAAAAGACATTTTAATAAGAAGCTGCAGCAGCAAAACAAAAAAAAAATCAGTAATAAAATAAATAATAAAATAAAATTAGTAAAGCCCACAAGAAACCCCACAGATGGAAGCATTCAGCTCAGTAAAATAAAAGATGAATTTATTTGACTAATGTAAGTAGAAAGAAAATAAGGCATTTGCATGGAGCTCAAACTGACTATGAATAGATGAGTAATGTCAGAGTGTCAGACCTGTGGTCGTAAACTCCCAGGCGCCAACAATGGTCATGACCGATTTAATGAAAAAACAAATGAAATGCTACATATTACTGTTTGCTTCCCCAGACAAATGAGTTGTCTGAATATTTTATTCAGTAAGGAAAGTTTTATATATGAAAGATAATTAAATAGTGCATAAAAGAAGTGGGTTACATGACATTATGCTGGAGCACAGCGAGAGAAGGATGAGGCTGGGGAAAAACCTGGCAAGGGACTATGCTTCTCCAGTGAGTTTACAGCTGTGATTGGTGACCTAGAGCAAGATCTTCCTGTGTGTCCAGCACTGTGCTTATCAAACCATCCAGGATGGCATTCCATTGTAGGCATGTAAGCACAGATATACATATAAAAATAGTCTGAGGCAAGGACTTGGAGATATCTTAAGCTCAAGGGAAAAGTTAAAGCCATATGAAGCTTTGCACATCACATGTAGTCAAAAATATGTACTAAATAAATAAGTGCTTGGACACACATAAGTGATAAAATATATACATCAAGCACCAAAATGAGAGCACCATAGCCTTAAGTGTTTCAAGATCATTCTTTGCACAGGCAATCCTCTGTAGGTACAAAAATCTGACTGACGTATGACTCACACTTACACATTGAGGCTAATACAGGTAATAGGCAAATATACATGTTCCAACTTCCATACAAATTTAACTTAAGAACAAACCTACAGAATTTATCTTTTCATAACCCAAGGATTACCTGAACTTGGGATATACTCAATCAATTCTCTCCACACAGGGGAGGTAGTGAGATAGAATAGAAACGACATTATTGACATTTTGGAATGGACAATGCTGTGTCATGGGGGACTGACCTGTACATTGTAAGATGTCTAGAAGGATGCCTAACCTTTGTCCACTAAATACCAAGAGCACCCACTCCCCAACCCTTCTAAATGGTATGACCAAAAAAAAAAAAAAAGAAATATCTGCAGACACTGCCCAACGTTTTGTGGGAATAAAAATTCCCCCTGGTTGAAGACCACTGAAAGATTCTAGTTCAAGCTCCATATTTACTGGCTTTTGATGTTGAGCAAGTCACTTCACTCTTTTCCAATCTATTTCCTCATCTATGTAAGGGATCCAGCTCTGTTGATATGACTGCAGCAGACTGAACGATTGACTCCAATTTTTCATCTGTCTCTGCATCCCCAATTCTTGACTTTGAGGTTGGTCATGTGACTTACTTTGGCCAAGTCAAGTCAACAAGCCATCTCATCTTGCGGCTTCCACTGGCTCTTTTGTGTCTCTGCCATCACCATGACAAGAACAAGCTCCAGCAAGCTTTTGGGTCTAAGACGCATGACAAGCATGTGGGGAAGACCCAGACCTACACAGCTGCAGCCTGAAGAAGAGCTGCCAAAGTCTCCTGCAGCCAGATGGGAATAGCTATTGTTTTACATTCATGGAGATCACGATAACTTGTTATATCTGATGAAATATCTGATTTTGAATCAAAAGTTCAGTTTATCATATCTCAAGCAAGAAGCAATATAATCAAAGTATGCACCTAAACTATCCACCCAGTTTTGCATCTTAACAGTAGCAATAGCTTGTGTATGACAAAAGCAAAGAAGCTTGGAGAAAAATTGCAAAAGATCTTTTCCACAGCTTGTTAAGACAGGAATATTTTTCCTTGAAAGAAGTGGTCCAAAGCGTGGAAGAAGTCAGCTGGTGCAAGGTCTGGTGAACACAGTGGTGTCAGACAGTTTCCAAGTCCAGGTTCTGTAGTTTAAGCAGTTTTGGGTTTTGCAATATATGGTTAAGCACAGTCTTGCAAGAGGATTGGACTGTCTCTATTGATCAATCTTGGATGCTTAATTGCAAGCATCCTCATCATTTTCTCCTATTGGTTGCAGTGAATATTCTCTGTAACTGACTGAGCAAGTTTCAGGAATCTGTAGTGGTTAATACCAGCACTGGACCACCAAACAGACACATAAGCTTTTTTTGATGAATATTCAGTTTTGGACTGTGGTTTAGCACTTTTTCTTTAATCATTATTTAAACATTTAATCAATGTTTGTGACTGTCAAAAGGAACCATTTTTTATACCATGTAACAATGTATGTTACATGGTTTGGAAATGGTATAGAAATGGCTTGCCTTTAAGTCATGATAACAAAGCAAGGCAAGCTTCAAGACGATTTCACTTTGATTCATATTTAATTCACATAGAACACATCTATCTAGCTTCTGTACCTTGCTGACTTGTTTCAGAGGTCCAATGGTGTTGGAATAATAACATACAACCTTGATATTAATTCATGTACATGTTAAGATCGAATTACTTCCACTATAGCTTTCACCTCATTATTATTATCCACCTTGGCCTCAGGTCACCCATGTGGCTAATTTTCAAGATTAAAATCACCAGAAAAAAACCTCTAAAACCATCAATGATTTGTGTATTCATCAATTCATCAGCCACATCCTTCCCAGACACTTCATTGATATCCTAAGCTGCCTGTACTATATTGGATCCATGGTGGAACTCACATTCAAAACTCACACGAATTTTTTATTTATTTTTGTTTCTCCAAAATTGCTCTATAAAAAAGATTTGAAAGATAATCAGAAGCCTAAACATGCATTTGAAATGATAAGAATGTACTTCCACAATAAAAGTAAAACAAGATGTCAAAGTGAAATGTCAGAGATTATCAACTGTCAGACTTAGTACTTAAGGAAATTGGACATTTCATACTTAATAACCTAAATATCATTACTTTTGATAGGTCTAACTGATACAATTAAAATAACTCTATACAAAGCCAGCCATACATCAGATTATTAAGACATGCTAAATGCCTTCTTCCATCCCCTCTTCTACCTCCTTAAAACTTGATTGTGCCTGGTTTCCCTACTGTCTCCAGTATGGTACAATATTGACACAAGAACATTTTCTACAGCATTTGAAGAATGATTTGAATAACACTGAAAATAAGAACAAGGGCACATTACAAATAAAAGCCATAAATTAATTTTGTACTTCTTATAAAGCCACTATACCTTGGCATGCACTAGCTTCTGAACACAAGACTTACTTTACCCAGTGTTTAAGAACTTAAACCAAATGCATGTTAGGTTTCTGCATCTCACTCACTTATTACACGTGTTCTGTCCATGTTTAAGGTCCCTATTGGAATCCAATGGCAAACAAAATGTGCAGAATCAGTCTAGTAAACACAGGGCTTAGTGAACAATCATGTCAATTCTGCAGATGAAACATTTCTTTTCTCTTGGATTTCCAAGGAGCTCTAGAATAAATGGACCTAGCAGACATTTACAGAACATTCTACCCTAAACTACTGAATATACATTCTTCTCATCAGCACATGGGACATTTTTCAAGATTGATCATTGTGACTCTTGTGGTGACCAAACTCTAAGGGAAAACTTGTGTTTCATCAGTGGTATTATAACATTTTAGCTAACTCAGGCCACTGACTATGTCCTTCCAACTGGCAGTCCAATATAGTTTTCCAATTGAAGAGGCTACAGAATGAAATTTAGATGCATTTATTCATCAATAATGTAGAGAGATCTTGTATAGGACAAAAACCATGATGAGCTCTGGAGGGATGGTGATGAGTCGCACACTATTCCTACCTCCGGAGTGGCATAGCTCCATGGGAAGGTAGCCTGAGAAAATGACAGCATGACAAAGATTTAAAGATTCCTACATCCTAATCCCTAGAACCTGTGAATATGTTCTCTTACATAGCGAAAGGGAATTAGCAATTGTGATCAATCTAAATATGTTGTGATCTGGAGAATATCTTGGATTATGTGAGTGGGGCCCAACATAATTCCAAAAGTTCTTATAAGAGAGATACAAGTGGGTCGAGATCAACCAAGAGATGTGATGACAGACCCAGAGGTTGGAGGGATGAGGCTGTGAGCCAAAGATTCCAGGCAGACTCTAAAAGCCAGGAAGGGCATGGGACAGATTTTCCCCTAGAGCCCCCAAGAGGAACGTAGCCCTCCTGACCCTTTGAATTTAGCCCTGACACCTGATTTCTATTTCTGACCTTCAGAACCAAGTATAAATTTATGTTTTTTCAACTTCCATGTTGGTAGTAATTTGTTACTTCAGCAATTAAAAAACTAATAAAGGGGAAAAGCCACAGTGAGATCCCAACATGTACCACAGGGATTAAGGAGAACTTCCAGGAGGAAAAACCTGAAGGACAGAAAAGACTAAGCCAAGGGCAGGAATAGAGAAAGGGCACCTCCTCAAGGGAGGAAAAAATATTCCTTAGAACCTGATTTTTTTATGACTACTCAGAATTTGGCACCCAGCAGACACTCAATGTTTGCTGAATTCGTTTATTTAAACATTCACACACGCCTGTAACTCATAAGGCAGAAAGCACATGGAAGAAAGCAATGCCAAATCCAAACAAAGATGCCAGGAAAGTCCTCACAGGGATCAATACTGGAACTGAACCTTGGAGAATGAGGAGGGATTTCAGGAACTGGACCTTCACCCTACAGGCACTGGGGAGATTTGAAAGTTTTTAGAAGGCGTGTGATCATATTAAATAGGGGATGTCATGAAGCAGTCACTATGGTCTGGAGAGGAGAGGGAGGCGATGGCCAAGGCAGGTGACCCAGTAGGTGGCTGTTGTCCAGGAAAGAAAGAAAAAGGCTTTTGTACTCACTAAGGACAGATCTGTCCCTACTGCTGTTGTAAATCCAAGAGTTCCTACAGTCACTAATATGGCTTGGCATAAAGTGGCATTTTTGCCACGGCCTCTTCCCACCTTCCACCCCTACCCCGCACCCTCACAGCCCACATTCCAAGTCTGGGAGAGTTAAACATGCACTTCTCTGTGCCAAAAATAACCATTTCACACATCCAGTGAATCAGGTAAGTTGTTATTTTATAATTCTCCATTTTCTTTTCTTTCTCTCCAACTACTCAATGAGGTCTCTAAGAGCTGAATGTTTTTTTCATCGTGATAACCAGAATCCTAACATTCTGAAATTATACCTACATTAGTTCCCATTTATGGAACACTTTCCATTTCCCCAGCACTGAACTAGACTGAAAGCTCTACGTGGGCAAGAGCTGTCTCTGCCTTGTTAAAGGTTTTATCCCCAGCGTCAACATGGTGCTAACAGCAAACACCAATGTGCTACTGGAGATAGGCCATATCATACTTTGGTTACAAATGAACCCCTAAATCTTGGTTGGCTTATTCAAGCTCTGGTACTTGAGAATTTGACCTTATTTGGAAATAGGGTCTTGGCAGACGTAAACAAGTTAAGATAAGGTCATTAGGATAAGCTTTGATCTAACATGACCAGTGTCCTTAGAAGGTGAAGACACGTGATGACAGAGGCCTAGGCTGGAATGACAAAGCTGCATGCCCAGGAATGCAAAGGACAGAAGGCTGCCCTCAGAAGCTAGCAAGTGGCAAGGAAGTATTCTCCCCAGGGGCTCAGAGGGAACATGTTCCTGCTGACAACTTAACCTTAGACTTCCAGACTGTGAGAGAAGAAATTTCTTTTGTTTTAAGCTCCCCTATTTGAGGTATGTTGTTACTGGCATCCCTAGAAAACTTAACATAGCAGAAGAAACTAATATAGCTTAGCTCCACACAGTGACTCAGGGACACAGGCTGACCAGGATTCAGCCCCATTGTAGCCATGCCATCTAGAACAGATGACCATGGTTGCTGCTGATAGGGAATAAGCAATAGGAAGGGCTCTCACATTCTCATCAACCAGAACCCAGGCAGCCCGACACAACTCCAAGGACAGCTCAGAAATACGGAGGCACATGGGAACTGGATGAGCAGTCATGGTCTCTGCCATTTTGTTTAGTAAATATTTGTAGAATAATTAAATACACGCCCATTCCATTTCGATCTTACAATGACCCTAATGCACTTGGGTTCTATAACCTTCCGCAAATCGTCAAATAGGAAACTGAAATGCCAACAAATTAAGTGACTTCTCCATTGTCACACAGCCAATTAGGTCAAGACCAGGATTCAAATCCAGAAGCACCAGCTGTGACATCTGTTCTGATGTAATGAGTCCTTTATGGCACTGAACCTTGTACTATACCACTTGAAGGTGTTCCCTGGGCCAGTGGCTTACTTGTCTCAAAGTGCAGAAAGTTTTGCTTCCAGTTCAGATGCACTTTGTGTACGAAGATCCCTCTGAATGCTCAGAGACAGTCCGCTCCTCACCATCTGAATTTAAAGCAGGCCATTTGGCACACCTCCATTTTATAGCTATTAGTGGAGTCATTTGGGGGGAAAAGTCTCTAGCTTTGGAGAGGAGCTGTATTTCTGACTGGAAAAGCAAAGAGGGCTGCAGGTCAGAGCCTGCAGTTCAGCCTCATCCTGGATCTGGAGAAAGTCCCTGTCATGTCTGATGTGGCTCATTCCATGAGATATTTTAATTCACATTGTGCTGGCTGATTTGGATGTCTGCTGGTTGGTGAAGATCTGTTGACAGAAGCTGGCGGAGTTGCTGCATGCTGCCAGCTCTTTTTGACGTGACAAAAGAACTCTGGTGTGGCGGAGGCTGCAGAAAGCAGGTTTGCAACTTAATGCTGATTTTGCCCAGAAGTAATTAGTTCATTAACTGTGAGTACACGAGCTCATTAAAGGGGAAGGTGGATGATGCAAATCAGTGGTCTGTGTTAGTCCATCAGAAATGAGAAGAATCTGGAAAAGGTCTGGTGCAAACCTCCTGCCATATACCATCTTTCACCAAAGATTTCTTGCAAGTCCGGGAGTCCCTCAAAGTCTGTGGCATTTAAAGTCACCAGCTATCCTGGTAGACAGGAAGGTGGGTGGCAGGAGAAGGGAGCAGAGGGATCCAACATGTATGGAGTGTTTCCAAAATGCGAGTGCCATACTGGGCATTTCTATTTTCAGTAAGCAGGTAATGACATGTTAGTGGCCTCAAAGGATTTTACACAGGGCAATATAGACCCTGCTTAAGACTTGCCAAACATCCTAGGGGAGGCAATGGCAGAGCTGGAATCAGACCTGTGTCTTTATGAACCACAGAGTCAGTGCTTTTTCTATCACACTAAGAAATGAACAGGCCCAGCTTGAGGATTCACCATCACGTGGTCACCTCTGGTCCTTCTACCACCTAATCTCTCAGTGCATTTGGAAGCATTCCTGGTCAATGCTATATTGAGCTGCAGTTTGCAAATGTTTATTTACATGGGATTAATTAACTTTGCTATTTGCAAGGACTGAATTGAGGGACAGTTGGCTCTCTCTCAGAGCAGGTATGGTGACATTCCAAGGGCCCTGATCCCCATGTTCAAAATGTCAAAATCCTTCTAGGCCAAACCCTAAATGAAAATAGCACAGGCTCAGAGCATTATGGTTTCAAGGCCCTGCCTGTCACCAAAGGGCCACAGAACCTTGGGTGAGACCCGTTGCTTGTCAGAGCACCAGTTCTCAGCCAGAAAATAAAAAACTATATAGGGCCACTGAAGTCCTATCTGGCTCTGAGACTTTCTGGGAAGAGTCAGGGAGTCTGACATGACCACTGTCCGCAGCGAGAGTCCAGATGAGGCTCTTGGTGAATCCTTTGGAACCAAAGGGTTGGATGAGGAGCCTTTGACTCCTGGACCTTGGCAGGCTGATCCCTGCCTCAGAGCACAGCCCCCAAAGGCAGCAGGAAGTAGACTTGCCCTGCAGGAAGACGTAGTGGTGCTTGGTGGGGACGTAGTGGTGCTCTCAGCCTGGAATGGCATGATGGTAACAGGTGAGGCTATAAGCAAATAAAGTCTCTATGTGCAATGAGGGTGGGTGTTCTCCCAGTGTCTAAGATGCCTGAAGTGTCTAGGGGAGAGTTTGTGTGACCCAAGAGACAGAAAGATGACTCAGAGAAAAGGACAGATAAGATTCCAGGGTCAAGCACAATCAGAATAAACTTGCCAACTTGCAGCACACAGGGAACAAAACATTCATTCTTCCTTTCACTTACTCATCCATCCATCTAGTCATTTATTCAGCACCTGGTCCATGGAGAGATCTGTGCTAAGCCCAAGATCTACAGTGGTGAGTGAAAATAATCTCAGCCATGCCCTCATGATTGTGCACTAAAGACAAATTCAAGGGCTGAGAATGAGGTCAGCTGAAGATGGAGTCAGACCCATTAAGTATAAAGGTGAATAAAATTAAATGTTCTCCTTCCCCACTCAGACTCCATGTTATATGAAAATGTCTATAGACTTGGTGAATTGAAAATCTTAAGCTTGGTATTCTCCCCTTCTTACCTGAATTTCCTAGAAAACTCACTACAACTTAACCTCTAAAATGTGGATGTTCATGGCTGCCTGGTCTGTTTCAGAGAGTGCAAGAAGCAAAGGAGAAAAGGGAAGGAGTAAAGCTCATAAATCATCCATGCGTGGACCATTATGAGTCCTGGCATGACTGCTAAGTGTCGTGCTTGTGACTGAGCTAGGAAAGTGCTCCTGGTGGGATTTTAGAGCATGTGGATGCAGGGTGGCTGCTTTTCTGGGCAGAATACCTTCTCTGGGTTTCGTGGGGCTAGGTGTTACCTATATAGCTGAAGACAAATGCCGTGCAGGGCTACTCACAAGCAGGGCCTATAGAGGGAGAGTCTCCATCCTCCCAGGAAAAGCAATGGCAGCAAATCCCAGGGCACACGGGCAGGCCAGCTTCAATGTCTGGGCAAAGGGCCAGGAACTGAATATCCCAGAAACAGATCAGAAAACACAGTTCAAGGTGGGAAGAGGTGATAAGGGCACATGGATTGCTATGGATTTAGAGGGATACTCTGCTTGCGAGATGGAGGTGTGGTTCAGGTTTAATTGGTGGCTTCGCTGACCCAAGTCTGGGTCAGAAGCTGTGGACTCCCTTCCATACATTCAGATGCATGTCCAGTGTCGGATGAGAGTGTTTCCTGGTAAATGTTCTGTTAGTAGGGACTACAGTTGCAATGGAGTCTGCTTTCCCTACTTTCCCAAATTCTGGAAGTGAATTGGAGCCAAGTCCACTGTGGTATTGTCAGCTCAGTCCATTTAAAGCCCAGGTTGTAAGTGTGGCAACCTGAGTGTTGTCTGGGTGAATATTAAGCTCGTTATGAAGCTCTGAGCACAAAACTCAGAATGGTTTTCCTGGGAAGCACGACTTTCCAGAGAAGGCTAACTCTGGCCAACATCGTCCCAGACACTGTTTCCACTATGATCCTCATACATAGCAGGTCTATAGTGGTGACACTGCACCCCAAGATATGGAAACAAAGAACTGTTGGCTATTCCTCCCTCCACTCCATTTTCCTCCAGTGATTCACAGAAGTGATATATCTTTCCTTGCAGCCATGGTCAGTGCAAAAAAAGAAAAAGAGAAAAAGCATCAAAGAATAAATGGCCCAACATTTGGGGTGGAAGGGTGAATTATTTACGAAACATAGATAGAGCCTCAGTTGAATCTAGGGCTGGGCAAAGTGTTAGCAATTCTTTTGTTCTCGCAGCTGGCCTTTGGAATTGCGCAGAGCCAGTGCAGTAAATAATACCGCTATTGTCTGCCTGTGTCAGAGACAGACAGAAGGTACATTTGGCCCACGTCCAAACACCGCGAGGGCCACTCATAGTCACAGTGTCCAATTACTGCTGGCTTGACTATAAAATGCACTTCTTCTTCTTCTTTTTTTTTTTTTTTTTTTTTTTGCTGAGCTAATTTAAGAATGGGCACCCTTAATGGCCCCTGTACAAAGAGGGGCTCTGCTGCACCCTTAAATGGGGAAAAATAAAGTTATGTTCAGAACAGAAACCAAACCGGTGTGGAGTAGAGACTGTCCAAACAGCAATTAATTGATAGAAGGGTAAACTATCCTTTGGTTTCCTTTTAAGAAGAGATAGCAAAATAAAATCTGCTCCGTTTTGAGTTTTCTTGCCAGCTATAATCAGGATGTCAAAGAAGATTTAATAAGGAGTGAGGGGAAATCAAAGAACTGGACAGCTCTGGCCATTTGCACAGAGAGCCACAGGATATGGGGTGGAATCCTATCTCCTCTCTAAATGAATACATGATGACGACCGCAGTGATGAAGATAATGATAACAGGGTCGCACCTAATGAGTTCTTACTACTTGTCAGGCACCATGATAAGTATTTTTTTTTCTTTAATATTGGCCAACTAACCTGAGGGTTAGCAATAGATAAAGAAAAACTGAGGTTAGCATCATTTAGCACTACATAGTTAGCGGGCAGGTTACCAGGACTGGGAGACTTTGTCTTTAGGGGTGTCCAAGGGCATGTTTTTATACCCACATCCTGCAATGGTTGGCAGTCACTGGCAATCTGGTGGCAGTCTGCAAATGGGACTGGCCCTACAGATGAAGCTACCAGGAATTCAGGCAAAGTCCCACAGGGGAGCAGCTCTCTCAATAGGTAAGATTCGTTTCAGCTTCTGTAGGTTCTGCTCGTCCAAGGCCACTGTCTCTGTTTGGATTTGCTTCTTTGTCCCTGGAAATCCTCAGGTCTAGTGTAATCCATTTGTGGTGCCTCCAAGGTCAGTAATTTCCAATAATCTCCCTTTGTCTCCCACTTCCCCAACAAGGAAGCATTAATTTGTGCTTTGGATAAATAAAGGAGGGGGGAAGGGCACTATTACGCTAAAAAAAGGAGGGGAAAAAAAAACCCCTGGGGAGCTTTAAAACCCTCATTCTCCAGCACCAAACCTGCCACTTGCACACTGAAATGTCAGAAAAATAAACCTAGGATTTACGTTCAAGAATGTTAGAAAGCAGCACCTGACCTTGGTCTTTCTTTCCTTGCGGGAGGAAAATCAGATGCATCTTTCAGATATATTTGCTCCAAATTTCAGAGGCTTTTAAATACACGTGTCCTTGACATGGCAGAGTTATCAATCAAAATGTTAAATCCTTGATAGCTCCATGACAGCGAGTTCGACCACCGTCCCTTTCATCTCAGGATGTCTCACTGAGGGCTTCATTGGGAGAAAGACCAAAAAGCCACATCCGGCTAACGAGGAGGGATAAAAAAGAAAAACCGTCTGTTCCGATTTGCCGATCAGCAACCCGGAGAACACAGCACGTTGTCTGTCAAGAAAAATGAGGACATTTTTTCAGGCCTCTTTGAATCCTGAAAAGATACACATTCTTTGGGAAGAGAAAAGTGAGGTCTCAATTCTTAAGGAAAACTTTTCAAAGAGTTGAAAGTTGGATGGAGCCAGAGCTGATCCTTGTGAATTATCACCTTGTGTGCTCTTTGATATCTTAGGGCACAGGGCAAGTTGAAGACACTGATCTTCTGCAAGTGACAGGTGTGTTTCCTCAGGGCACTGGCTCAGGGGCAGGCTGCAGAGCTAAAAGGCGCTGGGCTGTCTCACAGGCACCTTCCTGTCCCCATTTAACTGAAAATGCCAAGACCCCCTCTGCCTCTTCCCATCTCATTCTAACCCCAGAGGCTTTCCCATAAATCCCTTAAGGTCAATCTGGACCCTCAGCTGTGTTTGTTTTCATAAATCATTCTCATCCACTAAGAGTCAGGCGGATTGCTTAACTCCATGTACAAGTGATTTATCCATGACCTCCTTCAGCAAAAGTATTAGAGACCCAAAAAGTTCTTGGTCCTGAGGATACCCAGACAAATAAGCATGGTTACCACCCTGTGGAAGCAACCTACAGAGGAGGAAGGAGTCATATTATAAACAGGTGATAATAAGTGCGCAGAAAAAACAAAGATGGGCCTGAGGAGAAGGCCTCCCTGAGGCAGAGACTTGAAAGATAAGTAGAAGACACCCAAGAAAAAGGGTGGTGTTTGTGTGTGTGAGGCTGTTCTCGTGTGTTCAAGCAAGAGACACAGAAGAGCCTTCTATAAAGTTGCCCATAAAATCGCCATTCATAGGGAAAATGGAAAGTTATAAAATGTACCTTTAGTAACAAAATATTCATTATGAAATTTTATAAAATGTCTATATTTACAAAATATTCTCTACATGTTGGCCACCTCTTTGTAAAATTTTATAATGAGTATTTTTCAAATAAAGGTACTTTTACCTACAGTTTCTGATTTTCTCCATGTATGGTGACTTTATGGGCAACTTTTGGGACACCCTATAGTATACTTAATCTTTGTAAACACAGCTCTGCTTATGTTACAGCCCTCCTCAGTAGACCCATCATGCCTGGGATATGATAATTCAGACTCTTCATTGGGGCATTTAAGGCCCAGACATGGTCTGTTTCTTTGCTCCATTCTCCCACCCCCAGGCCCCATCCCTGCTCTTAATACCAGGGCATGTTCTGCTTCCACCAACCACTGTTTCTAACCATTTCACATTGGAATGTTCTCCACACCCACCTCCCCACCTGCCCATATCTTCCTGACTCACTTGAGATAGCCCTTTAGAAACCTTCTTTAAGCCTTAGTTGCAGAATAAACCTCCTGTTCACGTACATGTGTGCATGCATGTGTACAGATAGATCTACCGCAAAGTTGTAAAGATAGAACAAAGAGTTTCCATAGACCTTTCATCTAGGTTCCCCTACTACCACCATCTTACATTGTCATTGTGGTACATGTCACAACTAAGAAATCAACACTGGCACCTTATTGTTTATTAAACTCCACACCATATGCAGATTTCATTAGTTTTTCCACCAGAATCCTTTTTCCATTCCAGGACATAATACAGGACACAACAGTGCATGGAGCTGTACTTGCACTTTCATTGACTCTCTGTCTTGTCACTGGTCACAGCCTGCTTTGAGTTAGGGAAAGTTTAATGTTTAGTGAGAATTCTAGAACTTTCCAGTGTGGAGTTCTGGCATTTGGGGGGCATCATCTAATGAGTGTTTGATAAGGAGGCATCTCTGTCAATGCTGGGTTCCAACTGACCTCCTGGAAGACGCACTGTGGAGTTGCCAGATGGACGTGACCAAGACTTTCTGAGAAAAGGAGCAGATGACTGACCACCCACTCCACAAGCTGCCCCACATGGGCTTGGATAGCACACTAAGGTTAAAAGAAGCAAGTGCAGTGCTAGTTGTTAGCAAAGGCGAGCATGCTTGGTGTTTACCTTGAATGGCATCTTCTCAAACAATGGTCTACATGCCACATCTTGGATTTTGAGGTGACAAGTAGGCTGGACATTAAAAAAGCAAGTCAAACGAAAGACTTATTAGCATTACAAGCTACAATACTATTTGTTAGTCATGTAAAGTAATTATAACTCTAGTAGAAAGTACTCCCTTTCCTCCTGCAGGGGAAGGACAAATAATAAATCAAGGGAGTCTCCAGTTTCAAGATCAACGTTTCATGAGGCTAACAGCAATGCATGCCTAAATTATATCTAGATTAGTCAAAAATACAGATACAATTTAGTTGCCTTCAAGAATGGCAACATGGCAAGCATGACCACTTGGACAGGGGGAGGAGGTTGGCACCTACGTAAGCAAGAGGAGAGCTCCTGAGCCATCTCCAGACCTTGACCAAGCAATCCAGGTCTTGCAGGAGCACTGGGAGGAACTGCTCTCTCTCACTGCTAATGAGAGACTACTGCTACTGTCTCTTACACCCAACCACCCTCTTGGTTTATTGCCTTCTGCATTAGTTATTTCTTGATGTATGACAAATTATACCAAATTTAGTGACTTAAGACAATTCATATTTATTATCTCACAGTTGCTGTATGCTGGGAACCAGGAGTGTCATAGCTGGGATATTCTGACTCAGAATCTCTTATGAGATTGCAGGAAAGCTGTTGGCTGGGGTTATAGGCATCTCAAGGTCTGACATATATCAGATTTACTTCCATGCCAGCTTACCCAGCGACTGGCAGGCCCAGAAGGTCCACTTCCAAAGACAAGCACATGATTGCTGGCAGCCTGAGTTCCTCACTGTGAGGGCTTTTCTGTTGCTCCCTGGGTGCACTCACGACATAGCAGTTGGCTTCTCTCCACACCGGACCACTTCCTCTATGGAAGATGCCTTCTTCCAGAATGACTAAAGAGAAAAAAACAACCCAGGATAGAAGCTGTAGTCTTTTAATAACTTAATCTCAGAAATAACATGCCCTCACAGATGAGGTATTCTGTTTTAAGGAAATGTGTCACAGCCCAGCCCACACACAAGGTGAGGGAACACATTCACCTCTCTAAGGGAAGAATATCAAATAATTTGAGGACATATCTTTAAAAACAGTACACTCTCATTCTGAGTGTAGACAAATGAGATTCATGTTTCGTCAACGTTGAGTAATCATCTTCTATACTCCAGAAGCTATAACCAAGAAAGTATCATAGGACTTTGTTTAGAAATATTACTTGAGTAAGGTTTTGAAGAATTAAAACTTTCATTCCACTCATTAAAATAGAATAAACATAAAATGATTTAAAAAACAAGGCCTTTTCACTGATTTACACCAAAAGTATGCAAACTGAAAATACTAATTCAAGCATATTTAAGATTCACTGAAGTAGCCCCAAGACCTTTGGAATTATAAGCCAGGGGTTGGTAAAGTGTATTCTAAATGTCCAGATAGTAAATATTATCAGGTCATGTACCATGTATGTGTTCTTTATGACAGCTGTTCAACTCTGCTGCAGTAACACAGAAGCTGCCATAGACAAGACATGAGTGAATGAATGTGGTTATGTTCCAAGAAAACTCTATTACAAAAACAGGCTTCCATGTGGGCCATACTTTTCCAACCACCACTCTAGTCTGTAAACTTCTTGAAACCTTTAAATACGTCTTTAAACCTTTCAATTTGCCTTTGAGGGCAGGTGCTGTGTCTTACTTCACCTTTGCTTCCCTTTGCCTGACATAGCATGCACATGACACTGAGGTTAGAGTTAGGGTTAGCACAAATGATATTAATAAATGAATGTTTGAATGAACTAATGTTCAAGATATTATTGAAAGATAAATACGGTGTGGGAAAATATTTTTATTTGAAATCTTTAAAATTTCTATACATGTGATATATAAAGCACCCTTTGAAAAACCGCAGTTCCCTATCAACTTCAGCTGCCAGACTTATCTATACAACCCATAGGCTGCACTGGATACCAAAGCCTACTTCTGACAAAGACCTGTCATGTTTAAATTATTGACACAATAGACCATTGTAACTCCTTCGGACTCATTAGCCTTAATTATGTCAAGGTCTTATTGAGGACTCTTTAAATCTGTAGATTCTTGAGATAATAAAGTATAATAGCTTTTTCAAAGCCATAAAGGTCTCTTTATGTCATGGGCTATTTGGAGATTCAATATTCCATAAGATTAATATCACAATATTGTAAAAATGACAACAATTACCACACCCTCAATGTCTACAGAGTATAAGTGTAACTGGGATATAGATAGGCCCACCTCTCATTCACTCCCTTGATCTTTGTCAAGGAGGAAAGGTGAAGGATCCGGAGAGTTTATTGTTAGCCTCTCTCTTGTGACACCTACTTCCTGGCACACAGATCCCTCAGCTCCTGGCATAGAGCTCCTCTCCTTCTGCAGAGGAAGGGATGCCCAAGTGAAACTATTATCTTTGCCATCTGTCTCTCACTCTCTCTTTTTAGGTACGAGCCATGAAGTGGGTCACATATGTCAGGTTCTAAGTGATTTTAGAAGAATCAACAACGTTGGGGGAAAAATTACCAAGTCATTTTCCAAGGCTATCTCAGAAAATGCTGATAATGAAATGTAGTTGAGACAATGTGCTTTTCAATGAAGGAAGCAAAAAAGAGAACTACTACTATAAGTTGAGACATAATGGAAAAATAATGGAATGATAATTTTTGAAATGAATTATTACATCATTAAGATATGTTTAGTAATAAGTAAATTAGGAGGTAGATGGCTAGTTATGGCATTTGAAAATTAAAATAAGTTAAGTTACAAAAGGCATAACAATTTTACAATAAATATTAAAATGTAGATGCTGGAAACTTACCAGTAATGCTTCCACCCTAAAAAAAATTATAATTATTTGGTATGATGGACAGATTTAAGGTGGTGCCATGACCCCTGCCTTCTGGTTCATAACCTTGTATAATTCCCTCCCTTGTATAATTCCCTTCGATTATGGCCAGGACCTGTGACTTGCTTCTACAGAAGAGAAGATGGGGAAAGTAACAGGATATAAACCCTATGATTATATTACATTTCATGTAAAGATTAAGAGATGTCATTCCCATTATTATATTATATGAATAAGCTTCTGTTTTGCTAGAAGCCCCATTCTAGAATCTTTCTCTCTTTGCCATCTTTGTAAATGAAAGATATTATGAAACCTATAGCAGCTAGGATATAAATTCTGCCAACAGCCATGAGTGGGTATGGAAGCAAACACTTCCCCAGATGAGCCTTCAGATGAGAATTCAGCCCCTGACATCTTGAATCCTGTCATTCTGAGGACCAAATTATGTTGTGCCTGGAGTTCTGACTCACAGATTCTTCAAGATAATAAATGTGTGTCACATTTTAAGTCACTAAGTTTATGGCAACTTGTTACACAGAAATTAAAAAAAAAAAAAAAACCAACAATATACTGAGTGTTTTGGTTCCAATCATGTTTTTACATGATTACAATCATAGCACTAAAATCTGTTTTATATATTCTTTTTACAACAATGTTGTATCTTATGATATTGCATTTGTGTTTAGAACAAAAACCTCCATCAGGGAAAGGACATTGTCTGTCTTATTTACTATTATATCTATAATGCATTTAAACAAATATCTGTTTAGTCTTCAAATGAATAAATAAAATTATGTTAGTGTATGGATGGTATTTCAAAATGTTGATGTATTTTAATGAGCAGTTGATTTGTTTCTAATTAATTGTTAGTTATAGGTTAAATAATAAACGTGTTCACTCACATAATATAAGCTCCTAGGGTATTATTTCCTCAGGATATATACCAAAAGTGTGCTTAAATTTCATGAGAACACAATTTCTGTTCTCTCATAAGTATCTCTGTCACTTAGTGCCCAAAAGGTGATAAATACTAAAAAATGTACAGAATGAATGAATAAATGAGACTTTTTCTTACACTTCATTGATATGGCCCAATTATTTTCAGACTGAAATTATTTGTACGCTATTTAAATCACTTAACAATGTCACTATTATTGTGTGGAGTTTAATCACTCAGTAACTTTTACAGCATCAGTTACTAAAATGTTAAAAATATGTCAATTAACAGACAACAAAGTATTTGTTTCAGGTGTCATAATTGTTTTGTTTTATATGTCTTAGTTAGTAGAAAGGTTTAGCATTGATTCTTATTTCTGTTCCAGTTAAATTTCTTCTGTGGTGAACGGTCTTCTTGTATCCTTTGCACATTTATGTATTGAGATTTCAATGTTTCATTTATCTATTAAATTTTATAAACTCTTTGTCTAGTACTTACTTTGGACTGATATATTTGCTATAAATACATTTGTTTCTAGGAATTTCAAAGTATCTTATATAGTAATAAAAGTATCAATTTTTATTAGGCTTAATTCCAGTTAAAACATATGATTCTTTATTTCCTTGATGTTATATGTGTACATGGTAACAGAGCTTCAAAACACAAGAGCCAAAATCTCACAGTAGAAATAGATAAATCCATAATTACATTTAGAATTTTTAAAACTTATCTCTCAGTAATAAACAAAATAATCAATCAAAAATTGGTAAGCATATAAAAGACCTGAAAAATACAACTAATTTTATTTTATTAACAATTATGTAGCACCATTCTCAACAACAAGATGATTCATTGTTTTTTCAAGTACGCATGAAACATTGAAAAGACAGACTTTATGCTAGTCCATAAAGTAAAGCTCCATAAATTTGGAGTTTATTCTCTAATTATAATAAAATTAAATTAGAAATATTACCAAGAAAATGTGTTAAAATGGTGCAAATAATTTAAAATTAAACAAAACTTTTCTAAATAAACCATTGATCAAAATGACAAACATAATAATAATTTTTAAAGATTTAAAAAAAAATTTTAAATAAGTGAAAAGTCAAATACAACAGATCAAAAATTTGGGGATGCAGGTAAGAGAGTTTGCAAAGGAAATTCTATAATAATAAATACTTAAATTATGAAAGAATAAAAATCTACATGAGTGTTATAAGTGTTCAAGTAAGAAGATAGACAAAGAAGAAAGTATTAGGAAGGAAACAATAAGACAAAGGGAGAAATAATAAAACAATGAATATTAGGAAAACAAAATATCACAAAATAAAGTAAACCAGTGAAACCAAAATTAATTATAAAAAAGGAATAAAAATTGACAAAACTCTACCTACTTTCATCAAAAAAAAAAAGAGAGAGGGTACAAATGGCAAATGGAAAATATCAGGAATGAAAAAGTTGAACTTACTACAGATCCAATGTATATTAAAAAGATAATAAGATTATGAACAATATTATGCCAATAAATGTCACTGCTTTGATTAAATGAAATTCTTGAGACACAATTTACTAAAATTGACCCAAGATGAAATAGAAAAGTGCAAATAGCTTTATATTCATTTAATAAATTAAATTTATAATTAGAAACTTTCCCACATACAAAATTTTGTGGTGACTTCAATGGTTAATTTTAATACAAATTTAAGAAAGAAATTATGCTAATTATACTTAAATTCCTTTAATTAAAGTAAAGAAAAATACTTTTAATCTATTTAATAGGGCCAAGTGTGTGTATATATATATATATGTACATAAATACATACATATATATATATATTTTTTTCCTCAACTAGACCAAAAAAACATATTACAACAGAATGGAACCATAGACCAAAGTATCCCCTCTAGATTTCAAATGAAAAAATGTCTTTTTGTTTTGTGGGACAGAGTCTTTCTTTTTACCCTTGGGTAGAGTGCTGTGGCATCATAGTTCACAGCCACCTCAAACTCCTGGGCTCAAGTTATTTTCTTGCCTCAGCCTCCCAAGAATCTGGGACTACAGGAGCCCACCACAATACCCAGCTATAAAAAAATTTCTTAACAAAATAATAACAAGTTGGTTCATACACATGAACATTCACACACATAGAAACACACATAAACATATATATGAGGGATACACATAATGATGTATAATGCATACACATACACATAATATTCGTAAGCATGACAAAATAAAATTTATCCAAGGAACACAAAACTGGTCTAACTCTAAAATCAAAGTGAAATTCATTATATTAAGTGATTAAAATTTTAAAAAATATGATTATCATTAAAAATGGAAAATACTTTACCAAAATTCAAAACTCATTCAGGATAAAAATTCCCAGCAAATTGGGAAAGGAAATAATAAAGCCAACTTGATAACAAGCTCTACAAAGCTAAGATCATAATTAATTATAAAATATTACATATTTTCTTCTATAACAGAAAGTAAGGGAAAGATCCCCACTCTCACCACTTCCATTTAATAGAGTGTTAAATGTAATAGTCGGTGCACTAAAGCAAGAAGAAGAAATGAAAAGGAATAAAAAAGGAAAAAGAAATTGAATTTGTGTTCATTTGCAAACATAATGTACATAGAAAACTCAAAGGGTTATAAAAATTGTCTAAGATTAATAAAGGAATTCCATGAGTTTCTATACAAGATTTAATTTAGTTCTATATATTAGCAAAAATGTTACAAATCAAATAATAATAAATCAAAATAATATTATTTCTAAACATGAAACAAATCAAAATAAACTTAACAAAAACATATAAGACCTATACACTGAAAAAGCAATAAAATACTGCTGAGAAGTAACAAAGATGTAAATAATCAGAAAACTATACTACATTTATGACAATGTCAACTCTATCCAAATTGATTTATATATTCAAAACAATTCCAAACAAATTCCAGAAGATTACTTTTTTTTTTTTTTAATTGAATCATAGCTGTGTACATTAGTTCAACCATGGGGTACAGTGTGGGGGCTTCACATGCAATCTGAGATATTTTTATCAACCTGATTGACATACCATTCATGATATTTTCTCGTTTACTATAGAAAACATTTTTGATCCGTATTTAGAAGTTTTCTCCTGACCCTTCGAATAGGTACCACACATGTGATCTCACCCTTTGTCCCATCTTCCCCCACCCTCTCCCTCCCCTTCCCTCCCTCTCCCCTTTCCCTGTCTTCCTGTGCAAGAAATGGGTTGTAGCCTTCACTTGAACGATAAAGAAACCTGGCTGGCAACCTGTAGAAGACTGAAATTGAACCCACACCTTTCACCATTAACGAAGATAGACTCACACTGGATTAAAGATTTAAACATAAGACATGAAACTATAAAAATTCTAGAAGAAAGTGCGAGGAACACTCTTGAAAGTATTGGCCTGGGCGAATACTTCATGAGGAGGACCCCCAAAGCAATGGAAGCTTTATCAAAAATACACTACTGGGATCTGATGAAACTAAAAAGCTTCTGCACTGCCAAGAACATAGTAAATATCGCTAGCAGACAGCCCTCAGAATGGGAGAGAATATTTGCAAGTTATGCCTCTGACAAAGGCTTAATAACCAGAATACATAGAGAACTTCAA
>CAUYON010141405.1:0-14147 GCA_963573935.1 Arctocebus calabarensis
AGTGGTTCTTAACCTGTGGGTCGCAACCCACCCAAACTGTATTAAAGGGCCTGCATTAGAAGGTTGAGAACCACTGGTTTAGGGATACAAGGCCAAAAACAAAAGAAGTTACAGGGAATTAAAATTCTAGGTTATTTCAACAAAACCTAGGAAATGAGAAAGAGGAGATGTCAAAAATGTCTTACATGCTTTTGTCTTGGGAGGTGACAGAATATTTTGGATGGTGGTTAATTTTGGACACTGACAGGGAACTATGGATAAAACATGCTTGTTCAACATTCAAACACAATCCCCAGAAGAAAAAAATACAGAAGAATAAAAAGTACACATATTCTGCAAAAGACAGGAAAATAAAGAAATGTTCTGAGTACCATCAAAGCTTATAAACAAAATTCAAAGGCAGAAAATGATCTGAGCTACCCCATACCACAGCCACATAGGATCACTTAAATTTAGATTAATGAAAATTAAAGATTCTGTTTCTCAGCCACTCTTGCCACATTTCAGTTTCATAGGAGTCCCAGTGTTCAACGACTACCAAAGAGGATTTCTATTACCCCAGAAGTTCCCGCAGACATTAACAGTGAAGGTAACAAATGTTCCCCTGTTAAACACGATCCCACTGATACCTAACACAGATATTTAACATATTAAACGTGAGTTACTTAAACTACCAGGATATAAGACGACTAGGAGCTTTCCCTCTCTATACACTTCATTGTTTGAATTTTTTATTCTTATGATTTGAGAGTGTTTCACTCTGTTGTTTGAATTTTTTAAAAGCATTTTTTCCTTTTATCAAGAGCAAAAAGGCTTGGGTGGCACCTGTGGCTCAGTCAGTGGGTGACCCCCATATACCGAGGATGTCAGGTTCAAACCCAGCCTGGCCCAACTGCAACAACAACAAAAAATAGCTGGGTGTTGTGGCGGGCACCTGTGGTCCCTGCTACTCAGGAGGCTGAGGCAAGAGAATTGCCTAAGCCCAGGAGTTGGAAGTTGCTGTGAGCTGTGTGACACCACGGCACTCTACCAAGAGTGATAAAATGAAACTGTCTGTACAAAAAACCCAAAAAGAGTAAAAAGTCCTTCACGTATTTTCAAACGGAATAACAACAAACCAATCGGTCCATTTCTCTCTTGCAGAAGTTGGTTCTACTAAAATAAAGTGATTTTTAACTAGATCTAGAGCGTGCACAGAGGGTGCCAAAAAATGTGTATACATTTTAAGAAATGAAAAAGCTATTCAATTTGTAGTACTCAAGTCACATTTGATTCTGCAATTACAAGAGGTTCCCAACATGACTGGTATTCATCTGTTGTTATTGATACATATGGAGTATTATGATTTAGTAATTTAATAGGGTTATTTCCTCTCTTAAAATGTATATATATCTTTTGGGTACCCCTTGTATTTGTGCTATTAAACAAAAATGGCAAAATATGTGGACTATATTGAGACATCTTCTGTATTTTAGCCAACTTCTGGAAGAAGTTTGTTCTGGGCCAAAGGGTGATTCAAATGCAAGTCTTAGCAGATAGGTGATCATTTCAAATTGTTATTTCCTGAACTGAAGAGGCCCCCTGGGCAAATATCTCATTCAGATTTATGTAGTTGATAACTACAGAAAGGGCAGGTTTGAGTTATTCCTTAAATTTTTTTTTTTTTTTTTTTTTTTTGCAGTTTTTGGCCGGGGCTGGGTTTGAACCAGCTACCTCCAGTATATGGAGCTGGTGCCCTACTTCTTTGAGCCACAGGCGCCATCCTATCCCTTATATATTTCTTTCTTTCTTTTTTTTTTTTTTTTTTTTTTTGCAGTTCTTTGGCCAGGGCCAGGTTTGAACCTGCCACCTTTGGTATATGGTATACTCCTTGAGCACAGGCGCCTTCCTCCCTTAAGTTTTTGATGACAAGAAAACCCTACTGTGAGTCACAGTAAGTTTTTGTATTTTACCACTGACACCATATAGGCGACTAAGGGAACAGTCCCACTCAATCACTCAATCTTAATGATAAGCAAAGTCAGATATAACAGCATACTACACAGAGAATAACTCCGATTTCTTCCCCAAATTGAGGGTGGTAGAAGAAGAGTTGTGTTTTTTGTTAAATGAATTCCAAAGCTTTCACCTTTGCCCAATTTAATTTTTGTAAGCAAAACCAAATAAACAACAAAAAAATTCTTTTAAAATGTCTTAACGCTTGCCTGGGCACCCATAGCTCAGTGATTAGGGCGCTAACCCAATGCTCCAGGGCTGGTGGGTTCAAACCCTGCCTGGGTCTGCTAAACAAAACAAAAAAAACAGCCAGGCTCGGTGCCTGTAGCTCAGCGGCTAAGGCACCAGCCACATACACCACAGCTGGCAGGTTTGAATCCAGGCTGGGTCTGCCAAATAACACTGACAACTACAACCAAAAAATAGCTGGGCACTGTTACTGGCACCTGTAGTCCCAGCTACCTGGGAGCCTGAGGCAAGAGAATCGCTTAAGCCCAAGAGTCTGAGGTTGCTGTGAGCTGTGACACCACAGCTCTCTACTGAGGGTGACAAGATAAGACTCTTATCTCAAATAAAAACAAACAAAAACAGCCAGACGTTGTGGCAGGCACCTGTACTTCCAGCTGCTAAGGAGGCTGAGGCAAGAGAATCGCTTAAGCCCAAGAGTTTGAGGTTGCTGTTAGCTACGACACCACAGCACTCTATCAAGGGTGACAAAGTGAGACTGTCTCAATTAAAAAAAAAAAAAGTCTTAGCCCTTAAATACTAGAACTATTTCATATCTACACTAGGGATTAATTTAGTCCTTTATCTGCCAACAAAGACATAGTCACATATGTTTACTCTGATTCCCTATATAAATATTCTTGGTAGCTACTTCCTATTTCACCATAGTGAACAGCCAGGGAAAAGCTCTCCTACAGGGAAGGGAACTGAGAAACGTCAGTTTGTCTAGGAAATAGGGATTCTGCAAAACAGTGTCGGTAAACCAAGGAGGGAGGTTTGGTTTTGTTACCAACTTAAACACTAATTTTATTTGAGGCTAACTGTGTGATTTTATTTCTAACACTGGGCAGTACTATCCTGAATGTGCTGAGCGAGAATGACCATAACCGAATGGACTGTGCAAATGGCGAAGATGCCCACTGACGTGGCAAGGACGAGAACACGGAGAGTTTCAGCTGATCCTTCAACAACATGCCCTGTCCTCCCAGTTTCTCCAAATCTCTTTGTAAGAAACAAAAGTCACATGCACAGCAAAAATGATCCGAGTATTGAAGCACCTTCAGAATCTACCTAACTTCAAATCCAGCTGTAATAGCAACTCCCAAATTCATTCCATAGGTAACCGGTTCATTGCACCCACTGCAGAACAGAAATCTTCAGTAATTTGGGCTATTTCTAATAATTCATAAGGAAGCTGGACCAAAGTCAATAGCTGTTTCACGCTCCCTCAAGCTCTGTACAAAGACCTCCGTACTTACTTATTCCAAATGCAAATCATGTGTTACAGCAAGTTATCCAGAAAATCTTTCTAGGCAATCCACTATTAGCCTGATTCTAACTGCCACATATTGTTTGAAAATAATAAAGCTATACTTCTTGAACATAGCCTCATTAATTAAAACTGCCAATCCCTCCCTTCCCCCATGTTTTTCTGCAATTTGTGGAAGTTTTTTAGTGGTATACCACTTCCATCTCGGGACCAAACGTCTGGTTAAACAAGGAGCACATTTGCTGTGAAAAATAAGATATAAAGATACTGAGATTCAAGAATTTCACAATAGTTATGCCATTGTTTTAAAATTAAACATAAAACATCTTATATTTCATTCATGGACTCTCAGCACTATTCATGAAATACCCTTTTTAGGCCATTAAAAAAATTCTATAAAAATAAAAATACATGCAGTGATATTTACATTTTGGTGCAAAAATAAGAATCTAATTGGTTGTTTTCCTTTTACTGGAGGCTCTAGTTTCAATTTAATATGCCTAAAACAACTAGTGAGTAGATTATACTCAATGTACAATGGTGGGGCTGAATTAATTCTTTCAGGCCCCAGGGTACTATTCTGTAAATTACTGTGTTCTGACCGCTGCCTAGTGGCTTCAAACTGATAATCTACCTTTAAAAGGTGAAGCACGGACCTACTCCTTCATCCAAATCTTATTACTTGTTCCTTCTTTAAATTGGTGGAGAAGAGACTAAGGGCAAAAAAGGACTCTTAACAATGTTAACATTTACAAACTTGAGCTACTTAAAGAAAATCTTGGTTTCTACTGAGCCATAGCATCGGAACAAGAGCCAAATAAAACACAATTATTCCCCCAAATCTGGCACACACTATAGAAACTCAAAACCAAAAAAGCAGTGAACATGAGCAGCAATTTGGATTTTTACTAATCTTACTTTACATTTTAAGAAAGTACAATAAACGCATTATGTTAATCTTTTCTCATTAGAACCTGTTTCATGATATCTGCTCTTGGTTAAAATATGAATATTTCAGTCTATGGGTCATCTCTAAATTCTGATTAACCTTGGTAATATATTAAAGGTGCTGAGGTCCAAAACTGAGAAATTCTGAAGGCACAGAGAGGCCTCTGAATGATACTTTAGGAATTTCACCAGACTCCTGGAAGAGTCAGGGGCCAAGCCTGGATCAATTGGATGAGTGATGCTTTGTACCAAGGACTTTCTCAAATGTATAAGCAAAGACGTCCTAATCAAACAATCTAGAATATCAATAACATGAAGAATAGTAAGTAGAAATCACAGTAGAGTGAAATCCAGGATCTTCTGAAAGATACTGGGTAGGTATTGAAGTTATTTGGGTGGTCCATCAATCACCCTTGCACCTGGATCCTTTTCTAGCAACAGAACTCTTGTTTCAAAAACATTTACATCTAGCTATCTATCACAGGCAAATTTCCATCACTGCATAAAGAAAACTCAGGCTCCGAGATCTGTACAATTTCCTTAAAAACAAATTTCTAGACTCGAACATTCGATACTTGCAGCTGCCACTTAAGTATTCGCTGCAAAAATAAAAAAATGCAACTTAAAAAGGGGAGATAAGTGCAATCAGTTTTTCTTCTTCTTGATCTCTCCTTTAATATTTTATAACAAATTGAAGGTCAGTAGAAAGTTCCTTTTTTTTTTTGTTTTGAGACCGAGTCTCAAGCTGTCGCTCTGAGTAGAGCGCCTTGGGATTTCATCTCACAGTAACCTCCAAATCCTGGGCCTTGCCTCAGCCTCCCAAGTAGCTGGGACTACAGGCACCTGCCACAACGCCGCCGCCCCGCCTCCCCGGCTATTTTTTAGTCGCAGTTGTCACCGTTGTTTGGCTGGCCCGGGCTGGATTCGAACCGCTCAGGGATATGTGGCTGGCGCCTTAGCCGCTTGACTACAGGTGCCGAGCCAAAAGTTCCTTTCTTAAGTAAATTTCAAGTAGATGTTAAATAGAATGGAAATAGTTTACACTTTCAATCTTTAATCAAGAAGAAATCTCCTGGCTCGACGCCCGTAGCACAGTGGTTCGTGGAGCCAGCCACATGCACCGAAGGTGGCGGGTTCGAACCAGGCCCGGGCCAGCTAAGCAACAATGATAGCTGCAACAACAACAACAACAAAAAAATAGCTGGGCTTTGTGGCGGGCGCCTGTAGTTCCAGCTACTTGGGAGGCTGAGGAAAGAGAATCGCTAAAGTCCAAGAGTTGAAGGTTGCTGTGAGCTGTGACGTCACAGTACTCTACCAAGGGCGACATAATGAACCTCTGTCTCAAAGAAAAAAAAAAAGATCTCTCCATGAACTGAATAACCCAATCGTGTTTTTCAGCTGACCCACTTCCCTCCATCAGTTGCTGGGGTTAGCAAAAATCTCGCTCCTCCCTGAAGGGAAGCAAGAACTGCCCCGCAGCCAGCGCACAGCGAGAATCCCACAGTGTAAAAGGGCAACGCAAACATCACTTTAGAAGGACGCCAGTCTTTATTTCAAATGACCCCCTGCCTCAAGAAGGAGAACGTCAATACTAGCCTCGACCTGAAGCAATCTCTTTTCACCAACTGAAAAGCAAATCGACTCTGCTGGAGAGGAAGACAGCGGGCCAAGTGCAAAGGATTAAGAAACCTGAGCAGGTGTTGAAAATGCTTGGTGCTTTCGGCTTTGGAGACCCAACACCAGCTTTGCAAGCGGGGTGCGGTCGGGTCTGCGCGGGATCCGTTCAAGACCTCGCCCCCGCGGTGGAGAGCCGCGCTCGACACTGGCAAAGCTGACGGTCCCCAGCAGCGTGCCCCTCCCGGCCCGGGAGGCCGAACTTTGCGCACTTCGTAGCCAGCGGGCAACCCCTAGCCTACCAGGGGCACATCTCCACGCCACTCCCCACCACCTTCTTTGCCTGTCTCTTCTTTTCTGTGGTGGTGGCAGTGGGGTAAAGGAGGGTTCGGAAGGGACTTGAAGACGGGTGGCTAGGCGCAGGGGAGGATGACTTCCCACCCACGGGCTGCAGCCGGCCGGGGACGCGGCCGCCACAAAGGGATGGGCGTCGTGCCTCTCCTCGGTTCCCACCGACAGCCGCACGCTGGCAAGGTCTGCGCACCGCCTCCACCGGGCTGGGGCCGCGGGCGCCGGGGGTGGGGGGCGAGGCCGGCTTGCGGGGGCGCTCGGCAGGTGACACCCCCGGGGCCCCAGCCTCCCCACCCACCCGGGCCTCGCCTCCAGGCGTTCTCCCCCTCTCCCTCCAGCTGCGCTACCAGGACCCAGCTGTGGTCTCTGCGCCCCGACTAAAGCTATCTCGGGTCCGAGCGGCCGACCGAAGGGCCCCGCGCCCCGGGAGTCGCCGCCCGAGCGGGAGCAGCGAGGCGGGGCGCAGTCCCCGCCCTGTCGCGCCCGGTGGCGCCAGCGCACCGCCCCTACCCTTTGGTGTGCTCCGTCTCCTCCTCATTGTCCCCGTCTATCCCACACGTGTCCTGGTCGTCCAGCTCCAGGCTCTGCAGGCTGGCCGCAGACTCGCTGTCCTCCGCCATCGCGGCGGCGCGGGCTGAGGAGGCGGCGCTGGAGGCCGGGCCGGCGCGAGGCGGGCGGGGCGGGCGGGGCGGGCGGGGCGAGGGTGGCAGCTCCCTCTAGTACCGCCCGCCATCCTGCTGGAGTCCGCGGGCCCCGGCCCCACCCCTTGTCCGACCGGCCCCGCCCCTGTTCGGCCCCGCCCACTCCGGCCGGCCCAGCGGCTGCGGGTGGAACGCGCTTCCGGGCTCCGGGGGACGGGGGCGGAGTCTGGGGGCGTCCTGGTTCTCGCGCCCAGGTAGGATCCGCAGACTCGCGCCGCGCAGCCAATCTGCCCGGGGCTCGGCTCGGAAGGCACAAAGGGCGGGACGGCCATCCAGTGCGCCGGCCTTTTTTTAACACTGGCCTCACGGCGATTTTTGATCTGCAGGAGTTCCGGAGCGCTCTCAACGTGGGCGGGGCGTTCTGCTCCGGAGGGGGCGTGCCGAGGCCGCGGCTTCCAGAAACTCTCCGCTCCCTTGCACACGTGCACGCTAAAAAATTCCGCGTCATAAAAAACGATCTAATAAGTTATAAAATCAAAGGCAAAGTCAAAAGTGCTTCCAACCTTCCACTGCCCTGTACCAACTAGGCTCGTAGACGTAAACTCTTGCCAGAAAAATTCTTGAGCTGCCTATTTTGGCTGGCTACCACAGCCGGTCAGCTCACACCAGAACAACTTTCTCGGTACTAGGGAATTGGATAATTTCAGGCAGGCCACTCTGGCTCCTCCAAAGTCAAGGTCATGACCTAGATTTTCAGGCAAACGTACGTGGCCTTCTGGGCTGAAATCATCCCGTCTCTCCCAGGGAACAGAAGGGAGGCCCTGCAGGACTGCCAAATAAAAGGTGCTCAGCAGTCCTTCCCTCTGCTGCTCTGAGATGGGCAGTGTCCAAAGGTTCTGCCAGACCATGGGAAATCTCTGTGGTGGTTTTACACAGACGAGCATTGAGTGAGAAAACAAGACGTTCACCACCTGACTCATCGTTTCTAGGCCTTTTGGCTCAAATCAAGGGCAGTCTCTGTTCTTATCAGCTTAGAACTTTGGCATGCGGATCTTTTGTTTGCAAATGTTAGGAGTATTGTGTGGTTATCTATTTTTCCTCCAAGGGAGACTTTGTCCTTAAAATACAATGAGATAGAAGTATCTAAAGATGGAAACTGCAGCGTCATTTCAAAGTCCATCAGTTTTTTGACTGACCAACTTGACCCAGCTAAGTTTCGGTAAGAAATGCAAATGGAACCAAAACACAAAGGAAATACAATGGTATTATTTTTAACAATTGTAGCGTTTTCTGAGGCAGAAAGTCAGGTTGGCTTCTGGCTTCAAACTCCAGGATAAAGTCACAAACAGATGAATGAGATTCCTGAGCTCATCTATATGAAATTGGATAGTTAGGTAACTATCCTGCTTGGATAAGCAGTGGGAGCCTGACCATGACCACACCTGTCAGATCAACCACTGTAAGCTTGTCAAAAGAGTTCTCGAGAAGATTTTTAAAAACAAGGCAAAGGAAACTCAGTAGACGTATATTTATTTGAATTTTCAAGAAACTGTTGACTAAGAACTTCTCAAAAGAGAAAAGGAAAACAAATAATCCTGGGGAAATAAAAATAAAAAATACCCGTTTAAATGCATACTAGAAAATAATAGCAAACAAGGAACATCTGTCCCCAGAATGGAAAGAAATCATATCATACAAATGTTTTATATTTATATAATACAAATGTTTCTCAGCATTAATTTTTGGAAGGAGGAAAAAATTTACAGATGACCCTGCGGTATTCCTAAATCCTCAATCCCATTGTCCTATATAGAACAGTGTGTTTCTAAAAATGTTTACTTCTTTCCCTGGCTTATTCCCAGAGTTTGAAGAATTGGAACCAAGTAGCATCTTCTGCAATCTCAGATACAAAGTCTATCTTGCGGGGAGGAATTACTGTAAGGTGGTTGCCAGTGTGTTAAAGAAACCTTTGGGAATTCCCTAGTTTGCCTGGCTCATCTCCTGTTATAGATATAAAACAATAGTTGTTGTATAATTTGTCTTGTTTTCCTTAAGCTATGACAACTGTTTTGTAAATTGTGGTAAAATACATGCAACATATAATTTGCTATCCTAACCATTTTTAAGTGTTAACATATACGCACATGTGGTGCAACCAATCTCTAGAAATTTGCAAAACTGAAATTCTACACCCATTTAAACAAATACTCATTTCTTCTCCTTAAATGCTAGCAGCTACCGGTCTACTTCCTGTTTCTGAGTTTGACTATGCTAGCTACCTCATAAAGTATCTTTTGGTGAATGGTTTATTTCACTCAGCAAAATGTCTTCAAGACTCATTCATATTATAGCATGCATCAGAATCTCCCTCCTTTATAGCGATAAATAATATCCCATTGTGTATATAGACCCCATTTGTCTATCCACTCTGACATTGGTGGAGACTGGGTTGCTTCAGCCTTTGAGCTATTGCCACTTATGCTGGTATGAACATGGGTATACAAATATACCCTACTTTCAATTATTTGAGACTTTGCCATCCACTTCTTTTGAATATGTATTCCAGAAGTAGAATTGCTAAATCATAGAATTATTCTCTTTAATTTTTTTCAGGAACTTCCGTGCTATTTTCTGTAGGAGCTGCACCATTTTACATTCCCATCAACAGTTCACAAGAATTCCAATCTCTCCATGCTTATTTTTTTTTCTTTTGATAGTAGCAAATAGTATAATTGAGTATCAGGTGATGCAAATTCTTTATATAACCAGATTCATATATGTAACCCATGTTTCTGCTTATGAAGTACATTAATAAAGTTTTAAAAGCCACATATAATTCAGGGATTGACCCATGATAGGCACTGTTATCCATAGAGAATATGCAGTGACATATTTAGAGATGCCTTAATTATAGTGAAAATTTACACAAGTCAATATATCATTGAAAGTATATAATGTATCACCTGTAAAGTCATACTACATAGTACCTGACCTGAAGACATAATTGAATATTCTTTGTGATTTTCATCTTTGAATACTATGATACAAATAGAAAGAGGGGGTGAAGGGATAGGATTATAGAGAGAGGAAATTAAAGGAATTTGACAACAGAACTCCAAAGGAAAGGCCAAAGAGGCTCGTGTTATTAATCCTGGAAATGTAAAGGTTCACTTTGAAATTGTACATGGAGGACCCAACCTACTCTTCTCGTTTCTTTAAAGGGTGGTAGGCTGGGTGTGGTGGCTCATGCTTGTAATCCTAACACTGGGAGACCAAGGCAGGTGGATTGCTTTAGCTCACGAGTTGGAGACCAGCCTGAGCAAGAGCAAGTGAGACCCCATCTTTACAAATAAACAATAAAAAGTGGTGGACATTAGTTATAGCTCAGAGAGATTTAATGACTGGAAGAAAGAATCTGAGCAAATGACCCAGAATGCAATTCAGAGAAATGAATAGATGAACAACTTAAAAAAGTTAAGAGGTATGGGGGACAGGACGAAGTCTTGCGTGCTTCTGTTCTGCCCTGGGAACCCCACCCCATTGCAAGCCCACGCTGGGCCAGCCTGCTGGCTGGGTGGGGAAGTACAGCTGAGCTGAGTCAACACAAGGCTCCTACCTTGCAAAACTGAAATTCTACACCCCTTTAAACAAAGGCTCATTTCTTCCTCTCCTTCCTCTACCTGGAATCTCTGAGCACAGACACGTGAGGGCATCCAGCTGAAGTCAGCATAACTTCCCAGTTGGCCCACAGACTTGTGAGAGATAAGTCTTAAGACAGTATGTTTAAGCGATTGTTGTCTTGAATATTTGGAATGTTTTGTTTTGAAGCAGCAACTAAACAACATGCAGAAAATCAAAAACCAGAAGAAAATCGTAAAAGATGGAATCATTTCTTATGATCGTGATTACTGTCTGGACGCTGGGGTGTGACTGCAAAAGATTGATCCCAAACCCTCATTTTTACCCTTTCCACTCTGTGTTCACAAAAGCAAAGCCCATTACTTTTGCATCATGCTGACTGTTCCTCAGAGCTGGTCTGCTTCAAACTCATGTTTAGCTTGACCTTAAAAGGGGGAGGAGGCTGCATTTCTAATTTTCAAGGAACCCTACAACCACACTGCACCTTTTGTCCCTGTGCATTTGAGAAGCACTTCTGGTGGTCACCCTGAGTAACTTTCACCTCTCACTGCTTCTTATGCTGCTGAAAGGTTTTCGTCTGTGTTCGGATCAGCAGGGTGATGCTGCAGAAATGTTGCAGATCAGCTGTGTTCTAGAACTTCGCTGTTGGCAAGCATGTCTTGTCCCTGTAGGACAAGCTGGGGCTGGAAAGTGTTGCCAGTAAAAGTTGTAAAGGACACAGAGGTGCCACAACAGATGGAAGGACATGTTCATCTAGCAGTCGGGAGGTACCTTTATTCTATAAACAGGGTCACCTCGAAACTGCACTGCTGGTCGAACTTCTCAAATACATATAGGCTTTGCCTGTCATGGGATAGATTATTGCCAAAATTCACTAGTTCCATCTTACACTTCCTTTCTCTGTATTGGCACGCTCAACAGGGAGAGCTTTTATTTTTAGCTGTTGAAAACAATTTTGTAGTTGACATATGATTATACAGATAGTGCCCAAAAATGTATACACATTTTAAGAAAGGAAAAAACTATTACATTTGTAATAATATGTAGTGACAATGAAAGATGAATACAAGTCACGTTGGACTTCTGCGATTATAAAAGGTGCTCAAAGTGGTCACCATCAGCGTCCAGGCACTGCCACTGCTACAGCAACAGTGTGAGGCCTTCTGGTTCTTCCCTTCTGCACACCACACGTAGCACCCTGCGTCTCACACTTAGCACAAATGCGTGCAGTTAGGGGCGTTGGAGGTTCTGTAGCCTCCTCACGCCTCCATTGCTGGTATACTTCTATGATGCTCTTGAATTTGAAATGCCACTTCAAAATGGGCTTGGAATGACCACCACGCTTCTGCCATTTTCTTTGCCTTTTCTGCCCCTCGAATGGTGACACTGGCATTCATTTGATTATTGCAATCTTTGGAGCGAATGTCATAGTATAGGTTGCTATCATACTTCAGTTCAATCAATTCAACTTTAAAAAGAAACACACTGATATCATTTCTTACGATGCGTATATATTTTTTTGGCACCACCAGTATTATGGGATATGGTGTGATATTTTGGTACCTGTGTACAATGTATAATGATCAAATCAGAGTACAATGGGCAAATCCATCATCTCAAACGTTTATCATTTCTTTACATTGGAAGCGTTCAACATTTTTTCTTTTAGCTATTTGAAAATATAGGCAGTTCCTGAGTTATGAACGAGATAGGTTCTATAGGTTTTTTTCTTAAGTCGAATTTGTATGTAAGTTGGAACAGGTACATTTACGTATTATCTGTAATAGGCTCCATTTGTAAGTGCAAGTCATATGTCAGTCTGGTGTTTGGAACTTGGGGACTGGCTGCACATAATAAATTGTTAATTATCATCACCGTACCATGCTGTGGAACACCAGAATTTAGTCCTAACTAGCTGTGATTAGTTAACTGTGTCCACCCCTCCCCTTTCCCCAAGCCTCTAATGACCACTGCCCTCCTCCCCACCTTCATGAGATCAATTTTTTTGGCTTTCGCATTCGAGTGAGAACATGAAGCACTTATCTTCTTGTGCCTGGCTTATTTCACTTAGCATAATGTCCCCCAGGGACCTTTTAAAAGTCTAGCTGCTGAGATTTTCAAGCAGAATGTCCCCTTATCAGGGATCTTCATAGAAACTCAAAGTATGGTGATGGGAGGGAGAGAGACAATTTAACTTATGTCTTCTGGGAACAGAGATTTCTTCCAAGAGTTCTACATGAGTGCGTGGTTCTTCCCACTCTTTCGAAAACAAAATATGTGAGAGGGGAGGAGAGGAGGAAACTTATGTCAAAAGCAGAGGAGGAGAGAATGCTTTCACACTGCTAGACCTTTAATGCCATCCTGGCAGCTCTCCCAAGCACTCCTTCGTTCAGGGAGAAGTCATGCCTGCTTCCATTTGAGTTGCTAAAAATACAACTTTCAGCTCTTCCCAGATGGTGGTCTTAAAGAGAAGGATATCAGGATGGGAAGGAGAAATGGAAGACATTTAGCGGTCTTCATTTCAAGCATTAGCTTTCAGTAAAATAAGAAAGGAATAAAAAAGATCCCACACTCTGCAGTGGTTCACAGCTTGGGCGAGCCGACTGCATGCGCCTCTTCCCAACTCTGAGTTCAGGGATACCATCTTGGTAGGTTGACGCGGCCACAGAGGGCGTATTTACAGTCCAGAACCAACAGAGGCTGCAAACCCTGGCTTTTGCCCCCAGGAGATCCGCTCGTTAATTATTTAACAGGTCGGCTACTGCTGTGTGTTTTAAAAATGGATTGATCATTGATAAATAGAGGGAAGGATAGATACTTGATAAAGAAAGGCATCAAAAATGTTACTTGTAGAATCGACTGAGTGGCTATATGGAGAGGCACTGTGCAATTAATTTGTCTCTGTTTGAAACTTTTCCTAGTAAAATATCAGGGGGGAAAAATCCGAAAAATGTCAAAACCAACTAATCAAACCATAACCAATAAACTCACTAAGGAGTTAGTAAACTCTTTTGTTGGAACTTAAACAATTAAAGTTAACAAATGGTTGGGGCTGTTGAAACCCAAATCCAGACTTTGTGGGATCAAGGTGTCTGAAGGGCAAAGCACCAGGAGGAAGCGGTCCCCAGCAGCGGAGCTACAGGTATCAACCCCCAGGAGGATGTAAACCCCATTCAGGAGGTATAATTTCATTAGATCTGCCGCCAGAGCAGCGACTTGGAAAATCTTGAAAAAATCAGCAGTTCCCTGGTCTCTCAGATCACAAAAAAGGATCCATGCAGGATCAAGAGTGTTAGGTTGGCTAACCTAACTCCATCTCAAAAACCATTCTGTGGGCGGTTCCTGTGGCTCAGTGAGTAGGGAGCCGGCCCCATATACCGAAGGTGGCGGGTTCAAGCCCGGCCTCGCCGAACTGCAAAAACAAAAAAATAGCCGGGCGCTGTGGCGGGCGCCTGTAGTCCCAG